>PVJO010020737.1:0-31400 GCA_004026905.1 Hystrix cristata
TGTGGTGACCCTCCTGCCTCAGCCTCCCAAGTGCTGGGAGAGAGTGATTACTGGGAGGCCAAGAATGAAAGTTGGGAGTCCAATGCAAACAAAGTATTGCACATGAGAGACATGGGCATTTGTGATGGCAGCAGAGAGGACGGTAATATGTGGGTGGCTTCGATAGTCACCCTCCTGGAAAGCTCACAGGAGTGCAGTGCTTAGCCCAGAGCTTAGATGGGGTCTGTTGTCCTTTTACAGATGTGAGGTACCTGCCTCACTTGTGGCCTCTTGTTGCCCTTACACATGGACCTGAACATACAGAAGTGCTTTTTTTCTGCACCTAATTAGAGGAATGGTCCTGCCTCAGGAAAAGGAGAGAGGCGCTGTGTTGCTGTCTAGAAATATCAGGCTAGATATTTGCACTGACACTGGCACTTTGTAGGTGAAGAAATAGGGATCCTGTGCAGTTACCGACTTCCAGTTACACAGCTAGTTAGTTACACAGCTAGTTAGTTACACAGCTAGTTAGAAGTGATTTCTGAAGCACTTTGTAGTACCAAGAACATTAGGCAGATATGTTGGTGTACTGGAGCAACAGATAGAAAAGGAGAAGGCGAATGGGGTAGGATAGGGCCTTGCTTTCTGTTTAAAGAGCTTGTGACAGTAGCTTTTTTTTTTTTTTAATTAGAAAAGTGTGATGCATGGATATATGCTTGTTAAATCTGAAATAATGATTTTTAATCAATATGACCGGATAATGGAACTGCACTATGACTGTATAATACTGTAATTGTGTCTGTTTGCCTTGAATGCAAAGGTGTCACCCGTCAGCTGCAGAAGGAAGTTAATAGCGCACACTTCATGGGGCTGTTCCAAGGGTGCCATGTGATAGTACATGTACAGCTCTTCAGAGCTGAGTGACCGTTCGGCTCATTATTGAAGCAGAACACTTTTCAGAGTGAAAGAAAACAAATGGGATGGATGTTCACCAAGTAGGAGTATATAAACACTGCACTGGCTGCTGCAGTTACTCCTGTTTCAGTTGCTGATCGAGTGTGAATTGGACATTTGTGGGCTAAGAAAACAAGACTCATTTTTTCACTAATACTGGTGAATTTGTCTAATTTGCTGTCTCCGGCAAAGGAATAACTGGCAGAGTTCAGCTGTTACGTAGTATTTCTTTAGCTAAAATAGTTGTTTTTGTTTTCTATAGTATTGGGGGTTGAACCCAGGACCTTTGCACAGAACTGCAACTCTAGCCCTTTTTTATTTTTCATTTTGAGACAGGAATTTGCTAAGTCACTAAATTGCCCAGGCTGGGTTTGAATTTGCAGTCCTGCTGCCTCAGCCTTCCACGGTGCTGGGATTACAGGTGTGTGCCACCACCCCAAGTTAAGATGAATAGTTTTTCAAAGTAAGGTTGGAGTTTCATCCTTATATCATATTTTTTTGTTTGATTTTTGAGACAGGGTCTTGCTATGTAGTTTAGCCTGACTTTAAACTCACTATGTAGCCCAGGCTGGCCTCAAACTTGAGGTGATAGTCCTACGTCAGCCTCCCATGTGCTAGAATTAGAGATGCACGCCCTTGTGGCATATTCTAAACATTTAGACAAATGGGAAAAAAAACCCCACTGTTTTCTCTTTTTAAATTTTTAAAATTAAACTGTGGTGTAAGTATTTAAATTTGGCATCAGCAGTTTATTGAGACTAGTCCTGAATATCTCAGGAAAGATCAGTATTTATATGGAGGAATAGACTATCTTCTTTATTGTTCTTTCCACCCACCTTTTACATGTCTTCTTAATACTGTTGACCTTAAAAATTATTTTAGTGATTTTAAACTTCTTGAAAGGAGGGGCCAGGAGTTATTTTGCCATGAGGAGTCTAACATGGGCCATATGGAATTTGTCTTAATAACTCAAGAAATAGTAGTGGTTTGATGATTAATCTAACAGCACTTCATACAAACAGTGGTTTTTTCGTGGACTTAGTCCCTCTTCATCTCAATTTACAGTATGTAAAATAGTTTCTAAGCCATGTGTATTGTTTTTACTGGGTGGACCAAGATCCACCAGAACTATTAAAGTAAGTAGTCAAATTACTTACAGAGGACTTCACGCATGATAATTTATGAAGTCAGTGTGTGTAGTAAACAAAGCATGTTTTAAATGTATTCAGTATGGAACTTAATGATAAGGTGTCATTAAAATTCATAATGCTCATATCGTATGTGTTAGGAGCTCTGAAATAGTGCAGGATCTGTTCTCAAACTGGAAATATAACCTTTGTTTTATTTTATTGCTGTTGGGCTCACTTTATATATGTTCTTTCAGTAATTGTCCACGGAGAGTTTCCAGGCAGCAACTGTCTACATAGTTTAAGCTAGAAATACTGTGACCTTACAGTAAGTTTAAGGGGAAGAAGCAGATCTGTGAAGAATCATAACTTGACAAATTCTCATATACATAAATTCACAATATGTGTCTACATAGGTACATAGATGTGTCTATAGATATTGTTAAACATTTACCCTTTAATAACCTTTTTAGCGTGATACAAGTTGTGGATTAAATTTAACATAGTATTTTTTCTAATATAATCATTGTACTCTTTCATATACTTTCATTTCTATGAACTTCCACAGCACTGCTGGAAATAGGTTTATCCCCATTTTACAGATGAGGTTAAATGTTGATTTCACATGCATATAACATGTACACATGTGCATTTGCACACACATGCACAGAGTAAACACTAGGTGAAGTAGCAAAGCCAGTGGCCCCTATTTTTTATCTTTGGCCCAGGGAGTAGACTGCGGGAGGTGGGAGGAGGGTCTGTGAGCCCCGAGCAGGGCAGGGGACCCCCGGGGGCCATACTCTCACTTGTGCTTCACCAGTGTTGGTGTTGTGCCTTGCGTTTCTATACCAAGCTCTGCTTGGTCCTGACCTGCTTTCCAGGACCTGTGATTCTAATCCCTTTCTAGTTAAGCCATGTTCCCTACTAACTGCATGTGCTTTGGTAGCCTCCTAACCAGACTTCCTGCTTCTGGGCTTTTCCTGCTTGCAGCCCACTTTCCTTAGCTTGATCTTCCCGGAAAGTTCTGCCCACAGATGTCAGTGGCTCCTCACTGCCTGCCAACAAAGTCTGTATTTACAAGTGCTCCATTTACTATGGCATGGACCCCACAGTCTGACCCCTGACTGCCTTTACACCATGTGTCCCACCAGTGGTGTCTTGTCTTCTCTCATCCGATCTTCTGAGTGTTCTAGAGTACTCATTCAGGTCCCAGACCAGCCTTTCATTCCTTCACCTCTGCTAGAGCTTACAGTTTTCTCTGCCTGAGGTGTGAGAAAGGGAGAGGGGAAGTGGTCCCGCCCCACACCTCCCTGGGGACTGAACTTGGGGCCTTTGCATTGAGCTCCATCCCCAGCCCTTTTTTGTTTTTTGAGACCCGGTCTCGGTCTCGCAAGTCAGTTGCCCAAGCTGGGTTTGAACTTAAAATCCTCCTGCTTCAGCCTCCTAGTATTTACAGGCATAAGCCACGACTCCAGGCTAGGTTCTTTTTTAAACAACAACTAACAGATTTTGACTACTGATGCAGTTTAAAAACCAAACAATAGATACATTATTGTCCTGTCTCCCCCACTTATACTGACCTCTCTTTTATTAGTTTCTTGTATATCATTCCAAGGTATCTATGCAAATATAAGCATATATAATTGTGTATTCTTAATTTTGCCCCTTTTTTTTTAACAGGAGCATACCGTATATGTTATTAGTCACCTTGCTTATAACAAGTTAAATGATCTGTATCAGTATAATTGTGTATTCTTAATTTTGCCCCTTTTTTTTTAACAGGAGCATACCGTATATGTTATTAGTCACCTTGCTTATAACAAGTTAAATGATCTGTATCAGTACATAGAGCTCTTTCTCATTTTCTTTCCTTATAGCTTTATAGTATTTCATCATGTTCTTGTACCAAAATTTAATTCATTCCCCTGTTGATGGACATTTGAGTTTTTAATATTTTGTCATAATGCTCCAATTTACTCCGGGACTGTTGAGTCAAAGGCTTTGTGTTACTTGAAATTTTGAAAGATACTGGTAAAAGTAGCCTTCATTTTTTTGATTCATGATTTTTAAATGTCAAAAGAGCAGCTCAAATCTTCTTTACTCTGATTTTCCCCAAGTCAGAAGGATCTCTCTTTCTAATATCCACTTGTACATGTATATATTCATATCTTATTTCTCAAAGGAGCAAAATTGCTCAGGTCTTTATTTCATATCTATGTCTTCTGTATAAACAATCACTACTGTAGAAATGAAAGTAAGATAAGGTAGTTGTCTCCTAATCCTTTTTAGTGGTTTATTGAGACAAAGCTCTTTAGAAGGCAGATGGTCCTTTGCAGGCATCACAACTTCAATTTAAAAATATTTATCGAGCATCTGAGTGTAGAAGACACAATGAGAGATGCTGAGGAAAAAACAGAAAGAACAAAACAGAGTACTGGCCCCCATGAACCAACCTGTAGATTTGGTTCATATGGTCTGTACGGTATTCTGAACATTTTCCAAAAACTTTTCTAATTGGAGTATTGCATATATAAAAGCACACAGATCTTAAAAGTGTACAGTTGGAATGACCGCAAAATGTACGTTAAACATTTTTAGTTAGCAAACTTGAAAAATCAGTGATAATGTCACCCTCAGTTAAGGCATTCACCCCGAGTTTCTCAGATTTGTCTGCCTGAATGCACTGTGTTCCCAACCCTCCCGGGCGTCGGGGAAAAGATGGGGTTCCAGGAGGCCTTCAGCAGAAAGGAGCTGAGCAGAGAATCGCTGAGTAGTGTTACTGTCATCAGATTACCTCACTCTGTACATATTTCCCCTTACTTTATTTTTAAAAGTTGAAAGGTTTATAGTAGGAAAAAATGGTTTACTGTCTGTATTTTAATCTCTTCAGGGACTGTCTTTTATTTATCCGACTCTTCAAATAACGTTGGTGGTTAGAAAACTGAAAGCATTAATTTGTATTTTTAAATGTAAAATTAAAACCTATTGAATTTGTTGCTTGAGCATTGTTTCGAGGCCTGATTCTGACAACCAGACTCAGTTCTAAAAATCTGTATCTGGTATTATCATGCACTATATTTTAAAACTAAAGCCATCTGCCTCCCCCGAAGTTTATCTCTGTTGCACCTGCTCTCAAAAATACTTCTGCCTACCACATAGGAACTATTGTTTAAAGATTTTGCTGTTGATTCATCATGCAGGCTCCCCAAGAATTATTTATACTTAAAAAAATTTTTTTTTCTTTGTTTTTTTAAGGCAGTCTTGTTGTGTTCAAGGCTGGCCTTGAACTCAGTATGCAGCCCAGGCTCAAACTCCTGGCGATGCTCCTGGTTCAGCCTCCCAAGTGTTGGGATTAAAGGCATGCATTACCATACCCAGCTAAAATTTTATTTTGAAAAATGATATATTTGGTTAAAAAGAAAACCAACTCCCCTGAAAATACCCCCCAAATCTGTACAATGGCAAGTAAGAAAATTATGTTTTTTCTTTCTTTCTTTCTGTTGTTCCTCTCACCTTTACTGATATTACTAGTTTCTTGTAACTCCTTCCGAGACTGTTTTCTGAGCTCACGTGTACATGTGTGATGGACACACACACATAGCCACCTCCTTTCTCCTGCACATATGAGAGTGTACTGTGTGTATGTGTCTGTGTTTCCATTTCATTTCACAGATGGAAAGAGACTTGTTTGCATCAGTCTGCACAGCTACACTATTCTTTGGGCTGCATACTGTTACATTACATAAACATTTCATAACTTAACCAATCTCTTACTGGCTAACGATTAGGTTTGTAATCTTTCTATTACAGATACCACTACTACAAACATCCTTTTACATCTGTTCTTGTGCATTGGTGCACATTTTTTTAAAGGATAAATTCTAGGAGTTGGAATTAAGAAGTCAGAAAGACGTGTACATTTTTTATCTGTTATGTTCAGTGGCCCTAAAAGGGCATGACAGTTTATGTTCCATCAATGTCCATAAGTGGAGTTCCCAACACACTTACCAAGACTGTGATGATCAAGTTTTGATCTTTGCCAGTCTTGTAGGTGAAAAATGGTATTTTATTTTGTTTACCACTGGTCCTTATTGTGATGCAGCATTATTTTGGCCAGATATCAGGACTGCAGGCAGGCGAGTGGGGAACCCACTTGTTATTACTCACTATGTGCACTGCTTTTCTATTCCTTTCTATATTCCTTTCTATTCGTTTTTGGGGTCAAAGTGAGATAGTCTTGTTAAAACTCCTCATGAGGACAGAAGCATTCAAAGATGAAGTAACTAAATTATACTTTTATTTACAAATCCATTCTTTTTCTCTGACTTCTCATTCTTTTTTTCTAGTCTGCCACTATATCTTTTAAATCTTTGCTCAGTTCCTTTTGCTAGTGCCTCACTCACCAGAGACATGAACGTTCTTTCTTCTGTCTGGACTGCCCCACCTGCCAAAAAAGTTTCTTTTAAGAATTATCATCTACTGGGGCTGGGGATGTAGCTCAGTGTTAGAGTGCTTGCCTTGCAAGCACCAAAAAAAAAAAAAAGAATTACCAGCTTCTTTTGTTGGTTGTATCTGAAAATTATTTCCTCTGTTGGTGACAAGATGCCAGCTTTGTAACCTGTAACCCCTAAAATAGTGCCTGGCACACTACAGACCATCACTTTCCTTTTTAAAAAGGCATATAAATATTTCTTACTCTAAGTACACATAAAATTTTTTTAGTATGTTTGTACAGTTCGGTGGCATTAAATACATTTACATTTCTGTCCTTTTGTTTTGACTGAGTAAATGAGTGATGACATTGGTTATTTGTCCTTGAAAGTTAACAAGGGCCCAGTGGGCATTTTAATTCTTGTTGCCCTTCTTTTCTCCAGACGAAGTCATAAGGAAACGTCTCCTTATTGATGGAGATGGGGCTGGAGATGATCGTAGAATTAATCTGCTCGTGAAAAGTTTCATCAAATGGTGCAACTCTGGATCCCAAGAAGAGGGGTATTTCATTTTGCTTGTCTTCCTGTGCCGTGTCATGATGTGATTTTGTTAAGGACCTGTTGTTAGTATGTCAAGTTTTCATTCACCATAAATATCTGGTGAAGTCACTTCTTGATTAATCAAAAGTAGTTCTCTCTGGCTTTTTTACTTTGAAGGCCTCCCGTATGTTTATGGAACATGCAAAAAGCAGAGTGGTAAAAGAAGAAATAGTGAAATTCAAGATCATTAGTTTGATTACTTTTAGTAAATAAATGTGTAGAATAACGAAGTAAATGAAATTTTCTCTTTTGTTAATAAGTTAGTCTAAAGTTGCTACACAATATGTATAAATATATTTTCTGTTTTTTTTTTTTTTTTGGTGGTGGTTCTTTCGATTCAGGGTCTCACTATGTAGTTCAGGCTGGTCTTGAACTTACTATGTCGCCCAGGTAGGACCTCCCAGCAATCCTTCTGCCTCAGCCTCTCGAGTGCTGTGGTTATAGTATATGTCATCACACCCAGCTATATTCTTAATAATTTTTTTACTTTTTATTTTTTTAACTTATTTTTTGTTTTGTTTTTTAATAATTTTTTTAACATAGGAAAATTTTCATTTGGATTTGCTTTCATAAATACCTTATTATACCGTACAGAGTAAAAAAATTGAGTGAACAGAGTTGTGAAGATAAGCAACCCTCTTAATCAGTATTTTTAAAAGTGATTTAAACAATTCAGAAAATTTGTTTGAATTAAGATTATATTGATACGAACAATAGTCCCATCTTGCATCTGTAACTGAAGCAGTTTATGAGGTTGAGTATACCATATTTGAAAAAAGAAAATGTAAAGAACAGATATTCTAAGTTATTTTAAATAAGCCAGTGATTCTCTCAGAGCGTGGTATAATTGAATGAGCAAGTCTTTGCCTAGGTTTTAATAGTTCAATTTCAGCAATCCACAGACATCTTTATCTGCGCATCTTGCTTTTCTGTCAGATACAGCCAGTACCAACGTATGCTGAGCACGCTGTCCCAGTGTGAGTTTTCGATGGGCAAAACTTTGTTGGTGTATGATATGAATCTCAGGGAAATGGAAAACTATGAAAAAATTTACAAAGAAATAGGTGAGAGACTTAATTTTTCGTTCTTTTTTTTATGTTCTAAAAAATGCTAAAAATTTTGCTTGGTAACAAAAGAATGACAATTAGAATATTAGTAGAAATAACGTAGTAAGTATTAGCTACAAAATGTTTATTCTAATGTGATATGGTGCTTTGGTTTACATCATCTATTTTGTTAGCAATGGAACTTCAATTCAGAAACGTTTTAAAATTGAACATGGATGGAGATTATACATATTATAACGATCTTTTTTTAAAAAAAATAAAAACTTTATATAGAATGCAGCATTGCAGGAGCACATGAAAAAATTGCTGAGTGCAAAAAACAAATTCTTCAAGCAAAACGAATACGAAAAAATCGCCAAGGTAAGGGTTTTGAGGGATTTAGTGTACAAATATTTTATTACTGACTGGCATTTTCATGCAGTTTTTGATGTTGTAAGGTAAAATCTACAGGCAAAATCAACATAATTTACAAAGAAAATTAATTCTTAAGTCATATTATTCTTTAAAATAGAAGAAAAGGAGAGCTATGCTGAAAAAAAAAATGGTTTTACTGAAATGTATTTGATATCCAGGTATTTCTCATCCAGGTATTTCTCAGTGTTAATTTTTTTCTGTCTTTAGACCCACTTGCCTAAATAACCTTATGGTGAATCAGCAAAGTTGATTTACAGAAGTTTACGAGATTTAGGGGTTTCTTTAGAAAAAACAAATGGAGCTACTTTCAAAAAAAAAAACTTTAAATCCAGTGGATTATTGAAATTATTAATTTCATCTTAACTAGCTCATTAAAAATTGAAATTCAGTGGCTGGGGATTTTGCTCAGTAACGGTTACAGTGCTTGCCTTGCAAGCCCAAGGCCCTGAGTTCGATCCCCAGCACCAAAAAAAAAAAAAATGAAATTTTATTTCTTCTTTTTATTTTTTATATTTATTTAATTTTTGGTATTGGTACTAGGAATTGAATTCCAGGCTTCACAAATGCTAAGCAGGTGCTCTGCAACTGAACTACACCTCTAACTTTATGTCTCCTTTTAAAAAGTTGACTTTTGCATTCAGTTTAAAGTATTTATGGTGAAGTTTCAGTGGCCACTTTATAGCAAGAGATACAAGCCTACATAATAACTAATTGCAAATTACTTAAAAATAATTTGCAGTGTTTTTATTGGTTAGGAGATTTTAAAGTAGATCCTACTGTTTATCATTTCATAAGAAAAGTTAGAAGGATGAACATAATTTTGGAGGACTCAGTAAGACAGAAATAATGGCCTTAATTTTAAATCATTGTAAAGTTTTAAAACCTTTAGAATTAGTGAGAAGTACTGTTGCCTAAGATCTGGGAATAGCAGTGGGATGTATTTTCCTTACTGGTTTTGTTGTTGGGCAAACAGTAAATAAGATCCTTTTCAGAATCAGTCCCCTTGAGGAGCAATACTGACTGAAGTCCATTAAGCTTGCACTGACCCCTGACATCCTGTCCAGGACATATAAACGGAAAGACCAAAGCAGGACCTAAATCCCCAGATGGAGCACTTGTGATGTCACAAGTCATTCTAGTTTTGGTCGAATCAAAGGAAACCAGCAATATTCTCCATACATCATTGTTTTTCTTTGTATACTAGAAAAATGAATAGGAGAGACTTGTGATATTACACGTTTTGTCTTGATAATCCAGATTTGAAAAAAAAAACCCTTAATTTGCTCCACCCTTTTGTCTTTCAGAATATGATGCTTTGGCAAAGGTGATCCAGCATCATCCAGACAGGCATGAGACCTTAAAGTAAGTTAGAGCTTCACATTGTGCGAAACCAGCCATCTTAGTTACTTTTCTTGTTGCTGAGACAAAATACTCAACACCCAGAGTTAAAGGAGGAAGGTATATTTCAGTTCGCAGTTTGCAGAGGTTTCAGTCCATGACTGGCAGGCTCCAAGGCAGGTGGCATGGCAGAAGAGCGCCACAGAGCGGAAACAGTTCATGACAGGCAGAAGATAGCAAAAGCAGCAAGCTGCAGGTGACAAACAACCCCAGCAGTACTCTTTCTGTCCCTTATATTCTGTCCAGGTTGCCCGCCCTTAGGGGAGCAGCAGTCACACGCAGGGTGGGCTTCCCATTATCCACACCCAGAATTGTGCCAAACCAATCAGTGGATTGATGTAGTAATCACACACCCCCCCCCCCGTTCCCAGCATCACACACTGTACATCCAGCCTCTTCTTAAAAGCCCCACTTATGACTGCATGAGGCTTTGAGGGGACATGTAGACACAGGTCCTAACGCCAGCTTTTACACATACATGTTCAGCTACTAGTCTGTGCAATTTGGTTTTTTTAAGACAGGGTCTCACTATATAGTTCAGGCTGACATTGAAATTATTTTCATCCTAGGCTGGCCTTGAACTTGTAGCAATCCTCCTGCCTCAGCCTCCCAAGTGCTGGGATTATAGGCGCACCACCATTCCTGGCCTGAGTTTCATTTTTGTAGAAACACATGGTATAAATGAAAAGATGGTATCACATGTCAGTATCATATATTCCAACAGTTCTTGATTGGATCTTTTTTCCTCCAACCTTACTATCTTTACATCTATAAAAAAAAAATCATGTAATGTGCCTCAATAGGAAAATAGATAAACAGAGTATATTGTATGTGTATAGTAGAACGCTAAACAACGGTGAATAAGAATATACTAGACACACTTTTTTAAAAATCAAAACTGCTTTTTATTGTCATGATAAGTATCCTTATTCTCTAAATGAAAAACCAAGGTGGAACTAGTGAGTGCACCTGAGCCTGGGGGGGACCAGCAGCCTTCTGGTTGAGTCCTGGCCCAGGGAGAAGGAGGGGTGGCTGGCAGGGGACAGTGCAGGCTCTTGGGGCGAGCCCAGGTCTCTTCTGGGTGGGCTCCTCACGGTGGGGGACGTATGATGGGGAGAGGCAGTGGCAGACCTGTGAAAAGAAGCAGTGCGAGGTGACTGGCCGGGTGACCCCTTGAGGGTGGGCTGGAAGGGCTATGGCTGTGGGTGTCAGGAGGGGATGGCAGGGCACTGACTCTTCAGGGGAACCACAAGGGCCGGTAGGCTGGGTGTGCTCAGGGTGAGGGGCCCACCTGAGATGGCTCCTGAGGAGGGCAGGAGGGGCTGAGGCCCCCAGGAGGATGGCTTTGAGGAGACCCTGTCCTGGGCTGGCACAGGTCGGGTAGCAGATTGGCAGTGGATGTTGAAGGCATGTCCAGGGGCCCTGGCGTGGGCATGAAGACACAGACCACTCCGCTTCTGGGCACCGCCAGCTTGAAGGCAGGTGGCCTGGGCGTGGGGCTCTGCTTCCTTCTCTTGGGCTCTGGGGCCTCGGAGGACGGCGGTGCCTCTGACTTCTTTTTGCATGCTTGGCAGTGCCTTTGGGTCTTCCTCTGGGTCTCCACGCTCTTGCAGGGTTCCAGGCTGACCACAGGTTGGGGGCACCTGGAGTGGCAGGCTGGATGCTCAGGGTCAGTCACCTCAACTCTGGGCAGGCTGTGTGCAAGGGAAGATCTGGGTCCTGGATAGCCTTGGGCCAGGTAACCTGCAGAGCTGGACACTGGCGCAGAGGCAGCGGGCAGGCCTTGACCTTGCAGCCCCAGGACCCTGGGCAGAGGGCACCCGTGGCAGCAGTAGCATCATCGCATCCTGGACCTGGCCCAGGAAGCTGCTCAGGAAGGTGCTCGTGACTGCATCCAGCAGGTGGGGTGATGCGAGGGGAACTTCCAGGGAGACCCAATCTGGTTCCCAGAGTCTGTGGTCGCAGCAGGAGGCAAAACTCGATGGCAAAGCGTACGGGGCTTGGGATGGTTGGCTCCAGGCCACACGCCAGGTTCGTGGGGCTCCCACCATAGACAAACCTCTGTCCTTGAGAGTCCTGCTCATGGCACGTGCCCTGGGGACACAAGGACATCGCCGTGCTGGTCACCCAGGCACCCAGGGCTGTTCTCCCTAAAACAGGGAAAGCTCTAGCCTCCCTCTTGGCTTCTCATTGACACTCAGGGACACATCTCTACCTCTGCCTTTGGCTCTGACCTTCAGAGGGACAGTGTTAGAGGGCCTGTCTGCAGATGGCTCTGACCTTCAGAGGGGCGCTGCCTTTTTTATTGCTAAAGGGAACAGAAAACATTTGGGTTTCTTTCTTTTTTCTCTTTTCTTCTCTTTTTCTTTCTATTTCTTTTTTTCCTTCCCTCCCTTTCTTTCTTTCTGTTTCCATACTTGGGATTGAACCCAGGGCCTTACCCCGGAAGTACAGCCCCAGCCATTTTGGTGTTTCTTGTCGTGGCAACATAGGGCCTGGCTCGAGTCACTCAGCTGCCCAGACAGGCTGCTACTTGCTGTCCTCACACCTCAGTTTCTGGAGTAGCTGGGACTAGAAGGAGGCGTCTCTCACCTGGCTGATATGGCACTTCTTCAGACTTAGATATATATTTTAAAAACACAGCTCAGTTATAAAACACCTAATGAAGTCTAAATTACTCAAGTTCCCAAAATACATACAGACTAATACTTGTGTATAAAAGTTAGAAACTTCATCCTAAGTTATGTCCATACTTTGTATTAATGAAATATACAAATATTGAAAAAATCTGAATGATAACTGTGGTTACCTGAGAGAGAGGTAGATGAGAAAAAAGACTTGGGATACAGGAGTGGGGGTAGGGTTCAAAGCACATTTTAAGTTAATCAGCAGTGTTTTATTTCTTTTACTGAAAGAAATCGTTGAAGTTAGTATGACAAAATACATCAGTTCTTGGGTTAGGGTATTCTGTTATCTGTGTTTTCCTATATGTTAAAATTTTTATCTAAAACTGTATTTTTAGTGAAAAGAGTCCATATTTAGGAGTTAAGAAATCGTCAGCTTTAAACTGGGAATTTAGCTCAGTGGTTAGAGTGCTTGCCTAGCAAGTGCAAGGCCTTAAGTTCAGTCCCCAGCACCAAAAAAAAAAAAAAAAAAAGAAATCCTCAGCTTTAAAAGTCTCAACATAACGAAGTGTTATAATTCTTAATCTTTTTTATTCTAAAAATACTATTTAATAATTTAAAAATTTGGTATGAAATGTAAATTCTTTTTGCCCAGTAGCAAAATATAACACTGGCTTCTTCGTTTGTTTTTTCTAAGGGAACTCGAAGCTCTGGGAAAAGAATTAGAGCATCTTTTACATATTAAAGAAAGCGTGGAAGATAAGGTATTTACCTGTATATGTTAGCCTTTCTTTTATGTGTGTTTACAGAGCAAGGTGTATAAATTTTTCTTCTTGTTAACAGCTGGAATTGAGACGGAAACAGTTTCATGTTCTTCTTAGCACCATCCATGAACTTCAGCAAACATTGGAAAGTAAGTAGAAATTGTCTCAAAATGGATGTTTATTAAAATTTTTTTGTGTGTGTGCTGGGGATTGAACTCAGGGCCTTGCACTTGCTAGGCAAGCACTCTAACCACTGAGCTAAATCCTCAGCTGTGATGATTTTTAAATGATCAAGAGGTGTGCCTTCTGGAATAAATGCCTGGGGAGAGAGTGAACCTTCAGTTGCTGAGCAGAGTAGAGATGGATGGCTTTAGAAGACATTCATCTGCTCAGCTTTCTGAATATATGCCAGAGTCTTAATTCTTAATAATATGTGATTTAAATACATATCTAGAAATTTTAGGAAAAGTTCAAGGATTATAGATACAGAATTTTTCTTGGTTTTCTGTGGTTTATTACAATAAAGTAATGATTCAGGACCCAGGCAGGCAATAATAAATAATCAGTGTATAAAGACATTTGCAAATCCAGTGAACAGCAGGTGCTTGGAAGAACTGCAGACTTGCTCCTTGTATTGAGTATAGCCAAGGGGAAAGTTGTTACCTTTCATTATTTTCAAGAAGACCCTCAGACCTTGATCTTTTTTTTTTTTTTTTTTAGTAAAATCTATTACACAAATTTTAGAGTTTGATTCACCTAACAACAAGCAAAGCAGAATTTTTTTTTTTTTTTTTTTTTTGGTGCTGGGGATCGAACTCGGATCCTTGTGTTTGCAAGGCAAGCACTTTAACCACTGAGCTAAATCCCCAGCCAACAGAATTTTTTTAAACAGAACATTTATGTGGGACAGTTGCAGTCATAGAGTGCTATTTTGCTATCCTTGCTTTAAATGTATTGGCTAATAAAAGGTAGAAATATTTTCATTTATACTAAATATAAAATTTAGGGAAATTTGACTGAAACTTTGTGTTTCTCTCTTAATTATAGATGATGAAAAGCTCTCGGAAGTAGAAGAAGCTCAAGAGACAAGCTTAGAAACGGATCCTAAGCCATAACTGGTTTATTGCTCACCATTCCCAAGAATATTGAAAGAGCTATATGATCTTAGTCTGTTTAGAATTTGTTGTGGTCTTGAGATATTTAAAGATGTGGCAGTGAATACTTTGCTTTTAAATATTAATGCTCATTTCACTCATTTCTTCACACAAAGAAAATGACTTCAGTATATGTTTGTTTTTATTGAAACACATTTTTTATTCTTAAAAGATAGCAAACAATACTCAAGTATGTTTAATAAAATGTGTTCAAAGCTCGATGTTTGTGTTCCATAGTAGTCCACTTAGTTTTTAAGTGATAATGTCAATTGCTGTATAAAATGAAGTCTACGAACAGGCTTCAAGGGGGCCACAAACCTGTGAAGTTATGTACAAAATGTTTATGATGGGGAAGGTTTCCATGCTACTAAAGGTCACTGGTGTAAGAGGTAATTGCAAGATGCAAGGTAAATTCCTAGACATTGCTTTTTCTCTCTCTTTGGTACTTGAGGAATGTGATTGTTAAATGGTTTGTTGTTAGGTTTTCTTTCTGTATTTTTAATAGAAAAAGTATATTAAGTATTGAATTACATGTATAGTACTTCTTAGGTTCCATTCTTATCCATTTATTTTAGTTCAGAGATACGACACTCTGCATGAATCATACCTTATCCAGGGTGCATTTCTGTAATTTTAATAAGAATTTTTGTGTTTAAAAGTGAAAGTTTAAAATTACCTCAGTAGTAGTCATATTAAAGGTGTCAAAATACCTTTAAGTGCTTCCTCTAGTTTCATCTAGCAAATTATGGGAGGAATTTCTTTGTAGAATTGCTAAATCATGAGAAATGTTTCTGTTTTCCATTATTAGTAAGGATTATGAAGCAAAAGAGCTAGTGATATGGACTCACAATTAAAAATCGTTTTTTTGAGAAAGGATCTTTTTTTAAGGACTGTTGGGAAAAATCTTTTTTAAGAAGCCCCCTATTTATTAATTCACTAGCGAGATTTATTCCGGATTGTGTATCAAAAGATAAGAATTGCTACCAAAAATATCCAGAGAAGTCAGAAGCAGCAGCAAGTACATGGGAAACACACATTTTTCAGTTTGTACTTTCTCATGGTTCTCTTGGATATCCTCTGGAACTGTTTAGAAGACTGAAGAATTTCATCTCCTAGAAATTCACACTGTTGAAGCTCAGCATGTCTTTGGGCCAGCAGTTTCATGGATTTATCAGTCACTGTTTCTATAAGGTCATCCACCTATGACAGATAGAAGAAATTACGTGTTAAGAAAGACTTGTCAAGACTAAAGAGATAGTTGGTTTTCCTGAGATGAGTCCAGGAACTGGGGACATTTTGCAAGTCCCAATGTATTATTCTAATTCAAGCCATAGCAAATAGAGCTTGAAAATGTACATTTACCACCCAGTGATAAAGACTACCTCATTTCTTATCAAAAGAAGCCTTTGTGTGTATGCACTCACTTAATATTTATTAGGCACACACCATCATGCTAGGTGCCCTTAGCAATCCTTTAGCCCTCTTGGAGTGCCCCCCGTGGACATCGTTTCTTAATGTTTGTTAATTATGTCCCACATCCGTGCCATCTGGCAGGGCTGTGTGTCCCCTCACACCTGGTCATCTGATGCTTCCGACACACACAAGGAAAAGCCTTTGTCCGCTACCTGCATTTGAAGCTTTCCTACTGTCAGGTCTGATTTCTGGAGGATGTTTTCCATGCCATGTTTCTTTTTTTTAAGCACTGGAAAATATGGTCTTTTTTTTGATGAATATGATACCTATTGTAAAAATGCAGAAACACATAGAATTAGGAAACACCAATATTATTTCTGTGATGGCACTTAATAAGAATTTTCACCCTTTGGCTATTCACTTAAAGTGAACATTTGCCACAGAACAATATTGGGCTGCAGCCCATATTCATGTTATTCTCCACGCCCCATGTATCTCCTTTGTGCCCAGAGCTCTCTTTGAAGAGATCTGTAGGGTGCAGACCAATGAGACTGTCTGGCTCTGAAGGAATATACAGTGTCAGGAAAAAAGCAGGTCATTGGTAAGGAAGGGGAAGAGGCAGGAATTGTCTCTGCAGCTGCTGAGCGCAGTGAGAGCGTGGGGCTGTCGTAGACCAGTGCCCCAGAAAGCTCATTATCGCCGGTTCCAGTTGTTAATTTGGTCGCGTTTCTGCAGGTTTCTTATTTTCATGGCGAACGTGTCTCCAAACATAAAAAGAAAGCTCTTCCCACCCCATGCCTGAGACTTATTGTCCCTGGCTTCCTAGCTACAAGTGCCTGTCCTGATAGTGTGGCTGTTGGAAACCATTCCTAGGTCATGGGTCCTGCCTAATAGGCTCTTTTCAGAATCAGTGGGTTCACTGTGCCTTCCCCTTGTACTTGATCATTAGCACAAGGACTGCTGTGAAACCCGTACAGAATAGGATGTGGGGCCGCCCCTGGGTCCTACCTTCTGCCTGAAGAAAGAGTTTACAGATGGAGCTGCTGCAACTTTTGCTGCCCTGCCTGCTTGCCGTGGCTCAGGTGCCACTTTGTGGAACTTCTCCGATCCATCCAAAGCAAGACCCTTCCTTTTTCTCTCTCATAAAACCCAGTACGTTTTCCTTACCAGGCATCCATTACATTTGGTAGCTCCTAAGCTATTTTTGTGGTGATTGAATACAGCTATTACTGAGTCTAGTGCCTGGCTGGGCAGGTTTTGTAAACCAGGATCCTCTGGGGCTGTGTGGTTCAGAGAACACACCTGCAGAGCTGTGCTTCTTGGCAGCCCTGTTGGTTGCCCTGAGAAACTGGGCCTTGTGTTTTCAAATCTTGTTTTTTCAAAAGAAAGTTGGAAAATCTAGATTTTAACTTGAAATATCCTAATTTTAAAATGTAGATGATTAATTCAAAACAACAATTTGAGGGCTAACCAAAACCCTTCTATAGCCAATTGACAATCACTGATTTAATGTATTTTGAAGTGCAGGGATTCTTTTTTGAGGGCTGGGGATCAAGCTCAGGGTCTTAGCGCTTGCTAGGCAAGCCCTCTACCACTTTAACTAAATCCCCAACCTTGAGATTCTCTTTTTTGTTTATTTGGTTGGTTGCTTGGTTTTTTTTTGAGACAGAGTCTCACTATGCAGTTCGGGCTGGCCTTGAACTCACCAGGTAGCCTAGGATGGCAGGCCAGCCTCAAACTCAAGGTGATCCTTCAGTCTCAAGCCTCCTGAGTGCTGGGATTACAGGTATGTGCCACCATGCCCAGCAGTACAGAAATTCTTAATTTGATTATAGTCAAATATAGCAATCTTTATGGGCAATGCAGTTTGTATACTAAGAAGTCTTTCTCTGACTGGAAATCATGACAGTTGTCTTATAGTCCTCTGGAAGTTCTAAGATTTTGTTTTTCCCACTTAAATCTACAACCCAACATGAATTAATTTTTGTATGTGATGGGAGACAGGGACCAACTTTTTTTTTTTTTTTTGGTACCTGGGATCGAACTCGGAGCCTTGCGCTTGCTAGGCAAGCACTCTAACCGTTGAGCTAAATCCCCAGCCCTAGGGATCAACTTTCATTTTTTTCCCCATATGGATATGCACTTGTCTTAATGTCATTTATTCAAAAGATCATCCTTACACCAGTGCTCTGCAATGCCATAGTGTAATTTATTTCTCCTCTAGTAGGCCCCACCAAAGGAAGATCACGTCCATTACATTATTGTGGCCTCCAAACCTAGAAATCACCCAGCACATGTTAGGGTTGCAATAAATATGAACCTAGCCACAGCCAAAATTCAAATCCAATACTGGTGCACTCTGAAGTTCCAGGGCACTGTCTGATAGAACTTCCTATCAGCTGGAAATGTTCCCTGTGTTGTTCGATACAAAAGCTAATAGCTATTCGTGGTTATTGACCACTTGGAATGTAGCTAGTATAACTGAGGAGCTCGAATTTCAATTTCATTTAATTTTAAATAGTTACAGGTGGTTATTGGCCCTTGTATCACTCAGAATAATTGGGCTGTACAATTAATACATAGCCCATTAAGAATGATGGGCTGGAAGTCTAGCTCATCTTTAGAACACATGCTTAACATGTGTGAGATTTTGGGTTCAATCCCCAAAACCACCAGGAAGAAAAAAAGAATAAAGAACAAAGATTTTAGAGCCAGGTCTTCCTGTGTTAGAAGCCTGGCTCCTGCCACTCATCTGGTCAGATTATTTAACTGGTAAATGTCATCCCTAAAATAAGTTTAGTATTGCTACTTACCATATAGAGCTGTTAGAAGAACATCTGCGTTGATACACTAAAAGTACTTAAAAACAGAGCCTGGGGAAAAAAAAACCCAAAAAACAAAAAAACCCCAGAGCTTGAAACATACCAGCTTTGAATAACTATTTACATAAAATAGTTCAGGGTCCTTCTTTTTTAATAGGGCAATTTGGCATGGTGGTGCATGCTGGGAGTATCAGCTACTCAGAAGGCTGAGGCAGGATGATCACTTGAGCCCATAGTTCAAGAACAGCCAGGGTAGTACAATTAGAAACAAAGGAGCTGAGTGAGCCATTCTCTTTCCCAAAAGCTCAACTATAAACATAAATATTTTAAGGATTATCTATACTTCCATCTTCTGAAAGGAGGAACAAAAACATAATAACAAAAAGCCTAAGTAATTGCCCTGCCCTAGAGGGCAGGGTTCTGAGGCCGGTAAGAAACTCAGTGGGAGGCACCTAGAAGTCAGAGATGGCTGCCCTTTAAATTCAAGGAGCCTGAATTAGCAGACAGGCGCCATTTGCTTTTCGCTTCTTGCTCTCGCAGCCTTTTATCCCTTTCTGCCCTTTCTGCCCTATTCCCTTTCCTTCATCCCAGCTGCTGCCTTCCCGGAGATGTGCCATAAAGGAGGCTACCTACTACGTACTACGGAGTGTGCGCTCAGAATTCTTTCCGTCGGACACAAGATCCTGGACTATTTCTGGCCCACTCAACTGTAACATGGGTAGCATAGTAAGGTCCCATTTCAAAAAGAAAAAAAAAATCTTCTTTTCCAATTATAACATTGTTTTCTAAAAAATTAGCCTGGGCAATATAAGTGCATAGGTACCTTTGGATAAGTAAATCTTTGGTTGGAGAGTCCGAGATCATGTAGTATGATGCTGTTTGTGATATAAATGTGGCTATTTCAATTAATTTAATTTTTTATTACTAAGTGTTTGCAGTACATAATGATTACATTCATAATGGGGAGTTAGTATGTGTACATAACATACCTTAATTCTTTTTACTTTTCCGTTCCTCCTCCACCCTTCCCTCCATCTCTTGGTTTCCTTCTTTTTTGCAAAAGATCTATCCCCCTTTTTTCCTATTGTCTGTCTTTTATTTTGCTCTTTAAATTATTTAGACTTTGGGTTTCTCATGTAAGAGAAACGATCTGATATTTAAGCTTGTGTGTCCGACTTCTTTCACTTAACGTTGTTGTCTGAAAGTGCATCCATTTTCCTACAAATGATTCAAATTTATCCTTTCTTTATCAATTTATTTTAAATAAAATTAGAAATTCAGCCCCTCCATTGCACTGGTCACATTTCAAACTCTCAAAAGCCACATGTGGCTAATGGCTACCATGTTGGACGACAGACACTTGTGTCCTGCACAGAATTCTGCTGGACCGCGCTGGTCCGTGAATCCCTCTCTACACCACATGCACCAATAGTCCACATTGCTAATGCTAACTTGACTTTTGAACAGTCGAGCAAGTCAGTATAAAGCTCCAGACTCAACTCTTGTCCAGATTGTAGTCAGAGCAGAACAGTCTGAACTCAGTGGAGAATCTGACCTGAAAAGCCCTCTCCTGTGCCCTAAATTTGTGGAGCAGAAACACAAGCACCAGATTTAAAGCACTTATTGTGTGGAATTTAAGTGGGCAAGAACTTGGTTTTTGCAAAATCCACACGTACACTGACTTCTGTGAGGGTCCCTGGAGGCGAGTTTGTTTTAGCATTTTACCTTTTGCAGCCCTGAAGGCAGAGATGTCACAGATAACCGCTTGGTGGTTCGCCTGGCCCTGAGGAATGTATTTCCTCTGGTTATCTCCTCTGTCTCAGCTTCTACGACATCAAGTTGTATAGTTGCTTAGAGAAAGGAAAAGAAAAAAAAACCTGTGAGGATCACAATTATGAACAAGTTCTTCCTTTTGGAAAGTATTCTGGAAAGATGGTATCATATGCTGCTCAGTAGCTTTTATTTTGGGGGTAAAAATAAAAAGTGGTTCATTTCTATAATTTTAGCAGTCTCGGAGGCTGAGGCAGGAGGATCACAAGTTCAAGCCCAGCCTGAGCAACTAAGCAACTTATTGAGACCTTGTCTCAAAATAAAACGTTTCAAAAAGGGGTTGGGGATATAGTTGAATGTGAAGGCTTGTTGCAGTCCCCAGGATTGGTAAACAAAGAAATAAATACATAAATGGATTTAATTTACTAGCCAGGCATGGTGGTGCACACCTGTAGTCCCAGAGCTTGGGAGGCTGAGGCAGGAAAATCACTGCAAGTTTGAGGCCAGCCTGAACTACACAGTAACTTCAAGACTAGCCTGAACTACATAGGTGAGACCCTGTCTCAAAAACCCAAAATAAATAAAATTTTAAAAAAAGTAAATGGATTTGCTTTTCTGAACTTTACACTTTGTAAAGTTTGCCTTTTGTTGTGGTCATGACCTCAGCAGACACCAGCCCAGTTTGACAAAGTGGTTGTCTCTCTGGGAGATTTAGTTTTGTACTGTCTTGCTTTCCCTTTAGCCATGTGGAATTAGAAAAAGAAACCCTCCTGAGTGCAAAGCCATCCTTTGCTACTCATTATTGATTGAAGCATAATTTAAATTTGTTCTCCAGAAATGTGGTCAAAGCTAGCTCAGTCATTCTTGTATCATCTGAATGGTTTTTCCTATATCCAGGAGCCATGTGAATGAATCCTGGAGTTCTTAATATTTTTCTTTATATCAATTCAATTCTCAACCATATATATGGTTGAGAATATATATATATATGTGTGTATGTATGTATGTATGAGTTTAAAATACTACCGTAAGTTGAAAACCAATATCATAAATACATATTAAAGTTTGTGTGATAAAACTAAAGTCATAGTTTTTGCAGATGGTACTGAACTTGAGGTTACTATCCTTTTAATTAAAAAACACCAGGGGTGGGGTTGTGTCCTGAAATGAGACTTTTCCTATTTAACACTTAGCTATTCTGCAGGGACCTCAACTCAGAAAGTCTAACCAGAACTCATGATTTCATTCTTCTTTCTTCTTTTTTTGAAACAGTACTGGGGCTCACCCATGCTAGGCAAGTATTTTACCACAGAAGATACCTCCCCTGCCTTTTTCCTTTTCCACTATATTTTGGGACAAATTCTTACTAAGTTACCCAAAGACTACTTTGAACTTGTGATCCTCCTGCCTCAGCCTCCCTGTGTACTTGCATGCCCAACAGAACTCATGCTTTTTCTCCAGTCCAGGTCCATCATTCACAATCTCAGTGAATTCTGCCTCTACCGCAGCCTGGCCATTCCTGCCTGTCCGCTGCCTTCCACTGCCCAGCTACCTCAGCTCTCAGTGTCTACCCACGACTGCTTTCCCTTTATCTCTTCATCCCAAATGCCTCGAGAGCCCAAGATAATGCCATTAATGTCAGGGCCTATTTACTGTTCTTCCTTCATCTGCAGCTGCTGCCCTAATCCCATATATTCTCTATTCTGCCATCACAGCTTTTTTTTTCCTTTTTTTTTTGGTGCTGGGGATCGAACTCAGGGCCTTGTGCTTACAAGGCAAGCACTCTAACCACTGAGCTAAATCCCCAGCTCCACCACAGCTATTTTTTAAAAGAGCAAATCAGATTATACAAATCCCCACCTTGAACAATTTCATGGTTATCTTTTTATTTTGTTTTGTTTGGGTTTGGTTTTTTTTAAAATGGTCTTGCTAAATTCAAGGCTGGCCTTGAACTCAGAACGATCCTCCTGCCTCAGCTTCCTGAGTGCTGAGTTTACAGGTGTGTGTCACCATGCCTGGTGATTTCTTATCATCCTTAAGAGAAAATTAAAAGTCTTTGTTTAGCAAGGCCTACCACAACCTTACCACCTCACTCAACCAGCCTCCCCTGACTGCTCTAGTGCCCCCTCCCTGCTTGAATTTCTTCCATTTCTTTGTTATGCCTGGGACTCTTTTGCTATCAAGACTTTCCTTATGTAACTTTTAGTCATCCTTCAGATCTCAGTTGAGTTGTCCCTTCATCAGGGAGGCTTTTCCTGAATCCCCCTAAAATTAGAGCATCCTTGATGTGTTTCAATAGCACCCAGCCTCATACTTTTGCATCGGTATAATTAGCTGCATACTGTCTGAAATCCCTTTAGTACAGTTAGAAACAAAGGAGCTGAGTGAGCCACTCCCTGCCCCAAAAGCTCAACTATGAACATCAACATTTTAAGGATTATCTATACTTCCACCTTCTGAAAGGAGGAACAAAAACATAATAACAAAAAGCCTAAGTAATCGCTCCACCCTAGGCGGCAGGGTTCTGGTGTGAGAAACTCAGTGGGAGGCACCTAGAAGTCAGAGATGGCTACCCTTTAAATTCAAGGAGCCTGAGTTAACAGACAGGCGCCATTTCCTTTTGGCTTCTCGCTCTCTTGCCTCTTGCTTCCTACCCTTTTCCCTTTCCCTCATCTCCACTGTTACCTTCCAGGGGATCTCCAATAAAGGCAGCTACCTTCTACCTGCTATGGAGTGTACGCTTGGAATTCTTTCCTCATTTTGCACAAGAACCTGGACTGTTTCTGCCCTACTCAACTGTAACACCTTTATGCTATTGCTCGGTGAGGGTAGGGACCACGTCTGCTCTATTTGCTGCTTCATCCCAAATTCTGTGATGGGCATGCAATAAGCACTTAGCAAATAAACCCTTATTAAATAGATCATAAATGTACTGGAGTTCAGAGGAAGAGAAACTGTCTTTGGGTCACAGCAGAGACAAGACAATAAATTTCGTGCTGCATTCTAAAGGACGGGCATGTTTCTGGAGAAACAGTTGGGAGATTTGTCACTGCAACTGAGATGAAAAAACTCATATGGCATAGAGGAGGACTTTTGTCCTGTTTCCTGTGGAACCCCCCAGCTCTAGGGGTGAGGTAGGAACCTGACGTCAGCCCGAGGCATTATTTTCAAGCACCAACCCTCATGTGGACTATAGGGAGTTCTCCCGAGATTCCACAGGAACTCCATTCGATAAATAGAAGTAACACCCGAAACTTACTCTCTTCTTTTCTACGGAGCCACCAGGGAGGGGGCTCTCTGTTTTCCCTCCCACGGAAGATGATGGCTGTGTCCCCAGCACTGCTGCTATCATGCCTTTCTCGTGGTAACCCCTACCGTGCCTTATAGGCCCAGTACACATTTTGCTGTATCTATTGTTATGCTCAATCTTCCTTTTCTTCTTTTCTCTATACTTTTTTATTTTTATTTTTATTTTTTATTTTTACCAAGAACATGTATTGGTACATTGTATACATAATGATCATAATCAACATGGTTATTTTGTACCTGTACATGATACATCTTGGTTCTCTATACTTTTAAATAAAACTTTAGAACTACTTTTTCCCCCTCATTCAATTCTTTGCTTGAAGAGGGGAAGAACCCAGGAATATCGGAACCCACCTGGTAACAGAAGCATGTCCTCTTTGCTATTTTCAGCAGAAATATGCAGGTCAGCCCATATCAGGTGATTGCTACATGCTTGGAAGCTTGTATTAGTGACCATTATTTCCAGAAGAAAGAGTCTATTTGTAAGGGCAATTGGGCAGCTGGAAACCAGCAGGGTTTTGTTTCCTTGGCTTCCCCAGGCCCCTGAGAAAGCACCCATCGGGTTTCCAGCCTCACTGCTGTGTGAAAAGTGAAGTTGTTGGGTTGTATATGGCTCCTGATGCTGGGCTGAAACGCACGTTTGAAAAGCCACAGAAGATCTCTTGGGCAGTGAAAATATACTTGTATGAGACTATAATCATGCTTCCATGAAAAAAGTGACATGTACTTTTCAAATCCTATTGAACTGTACAACATAAAGAATTAACTGTAAGCTATGATCTTTGATTAATAATGACATGTTAACACTAACTCATCAGTTATAGCAAACATACCACACCATGGCAAGACATCAACAATGGGGAACTGTAGGAGTCAAGGAGGGGAAGAGGGTATATAGGAGCTCTGTATTTTCTGCTTAGTTTTTCTGTAAACCTAAAACTGCTTAAAAAATAGTATATTTAATTTTTAAAAAACTACAGAAGAGAATGTAAACATTGGGGATATTGTTAATCGTAACTCACAGAATCCTAAAAACAGCATTATTACCTTGCAAATAAAGACTTAAAGTTAACAGTTCAGGCCATCACAACTCTTTGTGAGAGCCTACTTTCTCTGTAGGGTATGTGTATGTATGTATTTATTTATTGGTTTTTTTGAGACAGGATCTTCCTATGTAACCCAGGCTGGCCTCGAACTCATGGTGATCCTCCTGCCTTGACCTCCTGAGTGCGGGGATTAGAGGCATGCACCACCATGTCTGGCTTGTAGGGTGTATTTTAATTTTTTTTCCTTTTTTCTTACTTTTACTTGGCCCAAACTTGCCCTGCAGAGCCTGTTTTTCTCCTACCTTTAATAAATGTGAGACTTTGCCACCTTTAACAAAATAAAAGATAAAAATAGAGTTAAGAGTTCTAATGTTACATCTGCCTGTAATCCTAGCACTTAGGAGGCTGAGGCAGGAGGCTGAGACAGAAGGCTCACGGCAAGTTTGAGGCCAGCCTGGGGTACATAGTGAGTTCATGGCCACCCTAGGCTACATAGCAAGAGTTTGTCTCAGAACAAAGCCAAAAAACTTTTAAAAATTAAAAAAAGGATAAAATCAAACATCCTTTATGACTCACCAATCATAACAGCTTTTCATTTAATTCTCCCAACATGTCTACTCTTGGAAGTAGCCATTTGAAAGACTACATCACTACTTTCTCCCAAAACAAAATTCCTCTTTAATTTAACTTTCTAATACACATGTAGGTATATGTGCACATGCACACACACACATACATGCATAGATATTAAATAAAAAAGGACTTTGGATTGCCCAGACCACTGAGTAATCAATGCCCGAGGAGTGGTTGGGGCAGCCTCCACCTGATGCTTCTCAGAGTGCAGCACCGGGCTCCGCTGGGGACTTGCGGACACACTGCTCGGACTCTGCAGGCCTGCATGAAGCCTGAGAGTCTGCATTGCACAAGATCCTAAGAGTGTTGGCTTGCCACCACTGCAGTGAAATACTGGAGTATTAACTTATAAAGAGAAAAGGTCTGCTGTGGCGCTCAGTTTCAGAGGTTCCTATCTGAGAGCAGTAGACTCACGGCTTTAGGGCCTGTGGTAAGGGTGCCAGATGGCAATGGTAGGGGTCACATAATGGGGCAACACCATTCGTCTCATGACCACGAAGCAAAGGAGGAAGAGGAAGAGGCTGAGGTCCTGAGATCCCCTTCAAAGACACGCTCCAGTAACCTACGGACTCCTACCAGGCTGCCCCTGCTAAAGACTCTGCCACTTCCCTGTGAACCACACCTCAAACACATGGTGGGTGGGTGGGGTGCATATTCAATATCAAAATTACGGCAGGTAGCAGATGAGTCTATCCTCATGCCACTGTTTCTTTTGGCCTTGACTCTTAATGGTAGCTTGCCTTTGCTTACCGCTCTGTGAGAGCTTTCTCATTCTTGGTTTGGTAAATAGTCTGGGAGACGGAAGCTCCTTGACAATTCTGGGAAGGAGGCGCTGTGTATTTGAAAGGGGCGCTTTCTTAGGGTTGGTGGAGACCTCTCTTCTGGTGCCTGCTGATTTGCTTCTATACGTGTATGGCAGGATTCTTCCAAAAGCAGTCTTCACTTTCTTCATCAAATTTTTCTTCTGATTTTGTTGGCTTTCATGAAATCCCATGTCACTTTCACTGGATGATTCCTCTTTGGGGACCAATACATTTTGTTTTACCAAGTCAGTAGACACAGCTCTATGCCATCTAAATAAACAAACAAACAAACATTGCGTCAAGGACATTGAAAAGTTAAAAGAAATAATTTAAGTTATGAAAACTCAAATTCAAATGTGAACAAGTAACACAATTCCAGAAAATGAAATGAAAGCTCACAGATCAAACCATGGAGCAAGGGGTGTAAAACAAATAGTACATTGTGTTTTGTCACCAAATTATACCTAGTATAGTGTGGATCCTATTTCACTGAATCTTCACAGCACCATAAGAAGATGATTATCTTCATAATGAGTAAGCTAAGACACAGAGAATGTTGATCTTATTCCAGAATCACAACTGATAGAATTCATCGCCTCATACTGGCAAATTTAAATGCTACTTCAGAAGTGGTTTGACATACATTTTGTTGGATGTGGTAGTTCTGAGGCATGACAGTCTACTCGTATAATTGCTAAAGGACAAACTCTTAGCTGCTGTCCATGCTTGTGTTTGCCTTGAAGACTGATTTAGATAAAATACTCTAAACTTGTGTTTCCAGATTTTCAAGTAGTTGAGTACCACCTTCATAATTTTGGTATATTTTAGCAATAAAAATAGACATCTCCTAACAGCTTTCTATGTGCTAAATATTCTCCCAAGTGCTTTCCCACCATGTTACATAATTCAGTCCTTACACCATCATCTCTGTTTTATACAACAGGAAATTGAAGCTGGAGGGATAAGTAATTTGTGCCCAGGTGATCAGATCCCAAGATCTGTGTTGTAAACCTCTATGCAAGAGTGAGTACGCCCTATACCTGATACCATTATTTACCTAATATTTTCTCTTAACTGTTTTATAGTCTGCTTTATCCAGATTAATAATATACATGACAGTCTAGGTTTTTTTAAAAAAATTAAGCTTACTATTTTGAAGTAACTGTAGATTCACACGTAGTTGTAAGAAATAATTCAGGAAATTTTACGTACTCTTCACCCAGTTTTTCCAAATGGCAACATCTTACAAAAACATGGTATATTATTACCACTAGGAAACTGGCATCAGTATAGTGAAGATACAGAGCATTTCCGAGGTGCTGGATGCTTTCTGTTTTGTAGCCACCTCCCATCTTGGCAAATACCACTTATAATTTTTTAGCCTTCAAAGAATGTTCCACAGATGGAATCCTATAGTATATGACCTGCCAGGATTTGCTTTTTTTTTTTTTTTTTCTTTTGGAGTACTGGGTACTGACCCAGGTTCTGCACATGCTGCACAAGGGCTCCCCACCAGACTATTCTTCCAGCCTTGGGATTTGCTTTTTCACTTAACATAATTCTCCCGACTTTTGTCCAGGTTGTATGTATCAATAATTTGCTTCTTTTCCTTCCAAGTAACATTCCATGATGTGAATAAACCACATTTTGTAACAATTTGCCCATTGAAAGACATTTTAACTGTTTTCAGTTTGGGGTCATTAAGGATAAAGCTGCTATAAATATTTATGTACAGGCTTCTGTGTGAACATATATTTTCATATGTCAGGGTAAAATCCCAGCTATGATATGATATAACCTACTATGTTATGTTATATGATACTCTGTAACACATTGTGTATACATTTCTAATATGGTTAAAATAAATTAATAACCATTAAAATGCTCTTTGCGGACTAGCTAAAACATCTCAGGTTCCCGGGAGGATGGTGCAACCCCCAGCCGCCCCTGCCCACACTGAGCCTCTGCTCTTCACCTACAGGAAGAGTTCACTATGTGCCTGCGGTCTTGGTTTCTCTCAGAACCGCCAATTTCCCACCGTGAAACTTTGGTTAACCTCACTCAGGCTCTAAAAGCTTTGTTTTTCTCACTTGAAACCAGGCACACTATCCTGAAAAATGCGAGGATGGAAGGAAATAATTTGTGTTGGAATCTAATAACACTTCAGTCTGTGCCAGCCTCTGTCAGCACAAGGCCCAGACGTGTGTGGTGAAAATGTAGGAGGAGCACACACTGGAGTGGGGGAGGAGGGTGCCCTGGAGGGCCAGCAGCCTCCTTTCTGGGCACGGTCTGGACACAACTTGGGGGCGTGGGGTGGTATCACATTTAGTCCTTAAAGCTTGCGTTGTTACTATGAGAATTTTTGAGAAGATGTCAGGAGAGTGTCCTGAGAAAGGAGCATCATTTTTCTAATTTGCCCAAAGAGGACACATGGGCTAAGATTAGTCTGTCATGGACTGCTTTGAGGCTCAAGTAATTTTAACTGCTTGATAATTTATGCTACCGTAAGTATGTACACGTACACTCAATCACATGAAACAACAGAAATATGATTTTAAGAGCTCCAGAAATCCCAAGGGCCACCCACCTCTCAGGTAAAACCCCGAGCTCTATGCAGCCTCTGATTACCACTCTCTGGCTCCAACTGCTGCTTCTCACCTTCATCCCAGTCTGTTCATAATGTAATGAACAGCGGGGGCGGGAAATAGAACTACTGTGACTTCTGTCTTGAAAAGAATCAATACCTTCTTAAATTCTAAAATATTTTTGTTGGTAATGAATTCATTTAATCATATTGCTTCCTCCTTAGACCACTCACTATTTTCTGTTGAAAGGGGAAACCTCCACAATATTTCTTTTGGGTTGTGGGAATTCAGAAGTTTGATCTTTGGTGCTTCAGGCCTTATGAACACCTCACTTCTACATCTCTAAGCTGTAGCTCGTGGACCTGTCGAGAGAGAAACTAGAACAAATTGGAAAGTAAATCACCATACTGACTCTCAAACATTGTTATGGTTTGTGTCTAGATGTCTCCCCAAAGCCTCATGTGGTAAGAGATAGCTGGATCTAGAGTGTGTGATTACTAAATTGATCTATTGATCGGTTTGTCATTGTTACTGGGATCAAAGATGTGAAACTGAGATTGGGGGAGGGAGTGTGGGCCGCCCTGGGGGCAGGTAGCCTAGATAAAGATACAGGAAGAAGCTTAACTAGCTGTTTGTTTACATTGCTTATTTGTATACATTCTTTACATTTTCATCACCTTTATTTTGTGGCCGGCCGGCTGCCGGTCTGCCACGAGCCCACCCTGCCTCAGATCCAGCAGACTGTAGACTGAAACCTCTATAGACTGGGAGCTAATAAACCTTTCTTCTCCTAACTTTGGGTGTTGAATATTCTGTCCCAATAACGAGAGAAAAGTAACTAAAACAGAATTTGGTACCGGAGAAGTGGGGTCGTTGCTGGGACTATACTTGACCATGTGGTTTAGCAGCCTTTAGAGTTGGAGTGTGGGAAGGAGAAGAGTTAGGACAACTTTGGAAATGAGGAAATTTGCCAGTACAGACCAGGCTCAGGAGGTTTCTACTGGGAAGAAGGACTGCGTTGGCTGTTGGACTCCAGACCATGTATGTTATGTGACATGGCTATTGTTGGGGGCTTTTAGCCAGATTTATGTTGAAAACCAAGAGCAAACAGCCCAGCAGAATGATTCAAAATGTTGTGAGTTTGCCCATAAAAGAAGCGCCAGTAAAGTTGTGGCCTACAAAGATAGAATGAAAGAGAGACTCGTTACTGAAGAAACCAGCAAGGGAAAGCTGGGTATTTCAAAAGATAAAAGAAAAGATGGCCCAAGGGCATCACAAGAAACAGCAGGACTCCAGCCTTTACAGCCTCAGAGTTAGAAAGGTGAAAGATTTTACTTTGAGAAGAATGCCCCAGAACGCCACGTTCCAGAATGGCGGCGGCCTTAGGGAAGTTGTTCCTTGAGATTTGGTTCAGAACACTCAACAATCCAGGCACATGACCACCACAGACAAGCAAGAAGGAAGCCTGGTTTCTGCTCCAGCTGGCGGCAGACCCTGGCGTCATCCTCGTGGCCCTGGTTTTAGGTTCGTACAGAATACAAGAGTTGTGGGGTCAGGAAGGCTTCCACCCAGATTTCAGAGGAAGGCCTGGGAGGCCAGGCAGTGTGCCCCTGAGAGGGCAGTGTGTGAAGCTGTGAAGGTGAAGCCAAAGGTACACTGGAGACCCCAAAAGTTTAGAGAAGTCAGGAATATAGATCGCCTGAAGAAAACTACATCGAGGGAGCAGAACCAGCCCAAGAGAGAAGCCATGGGAGCTGCCACCACCAGAAGTGCCGTAGGGGCGGAGCCACCCAAGCCCCTGGGAATTCAGACTTCACCACAGGTTGCCTCTAATGCTGCACCTAGAACTACAGGATTTAATGTTTGCCCTGCAAGAGACTTCAGAATTGCTTTGGTCCGGTTCCTTTGTATCCCCCTATTTGTACCTTTTGGGATGGTAATGCTTATCTTGTGCCATTATATGTTAGAAGTGTTTAACCTTCTTTTCATTTATACAGGAATTTGCCCCTAAGAGTTTGCCTTAAATCTCAGAGGAGATTTTAGGTTTAGACTTTTCAGCAATGCTGAAACTGTTAAGACTTTGGCAACTCTTAGAGATAGACTAAATGCCTTTTACATAATGGGTTATACATGAGTCTTTGGGGGTCCAGGGGTGGAATGTTATGGTTTGTGTCTAGATGTCCCCCCAAAGCCTCATGTGGTAAGAGATAGCTGGATCTAGAGTGTGTGATTACTAAATTGATCCATTGATCGGTTTGGCATTGCTACTGGGATCAAAGACGTGAAACTGAGATTAGGGGAGGGAGTGCCGGCCGCCCTGGGGGCAGGTAGCCTAGATAAAGATACAGGAAGAAGCTTAACTAGCTGCTTGTTTACATTGCTTATTTGCATACATTCCTTACATTTTCATCAACTTTACTTTGTGGCCTGCCAGCTGCCGGTCTGCCATGAGCCCACCCTGCCTCAGATCCAGCAGACTATAGACTGAAACCTCTACAGACTGTGAGC
>PVJO010020738.1:0-31403 GCA_004026905.1 Hystrix cristata
CACGGCCTTTGACCGAGTTCGGGGGCTACTGAGCAGGTCAGAGCAGTCGAGGGGGGCTGGCTGGAGAGCTGGCATTGCGCAGAACACTCAGTGAGGACACTGAGGAGCAGAGAAAGCTGCAGTTCCCCTAAAACAGGAAGAATGTAAAAACTGAAATCTCAGGAAGAAACAAAATATCAAAATTTGAGTCCAAGTCCACCACTGTGCTGAGCTATATTGGAGCCTGAAGCAAAAAACCCCCAAAACCAGAAAAACCACACACACAAAACAATAACAAAAACCCCAAAAAGTAATAGTGATCTTGTTTTTAAAATCTTGTTTTTAAAATTTGCTGTTTTGTCTATTATGGGTTTTTCATTTTCAAAAACATTGCATTAAAATGTTGATTATCTTCATGACAGATTTTTTGCCTGTTGAGTTTCCTCACTCCTCACCGACTGAATCTCCTGCAAGAATAGGGTCCGGGGGTCAAGCTGCGGGTACACCCTCCCTCTCAGGGACTCTCCCTCTCTTCTGCTGCTTAAAGGTGGCAGCAAGCAGGCTGTGGGAAGAGGCTGACAGCAAAGGAAATGGCAGGCTAAAGATCAGCAGAGAAATACTCCTCCAGGTATGTGTGCATTTGTTCATTTACCTTTTCAGCGATGGTTTACAGGTCCTGGGCACTGATCAGTCAGGATCTGGGTCTGGGACCAGACAGAAGGCATCAGAACCTGGTGCTCGGTACCATCCCTTTCCCTTTCAGAAGGGGAGGGTCTGGCTTCCGTTATCTTCCTCAGCCACTGAGCAATCACAGCGCAGTATCCGTATGGCTTCCTTCCTTCCATTCCCTTCAGGGCTTGACCGGCAGAAGCAGGCATAATGCAGCTTTTGCACGTATCAGGTTGACTTGCTGCTCTGTCTGGGGAGAGCACTGGCCGCCTGGCCTTATGAAGCCATGCTCCTGTTCTTGTAACTTGGCTTATGAATGGGCCCCAGGAGGCAGCCTGCAGCCCAGTCATCCTGGCCAAGGTCAAGGGCAGCTGGCGGAAGGCAGGCCAAGACAGGGTAAGATCTGTGTGCTCTGCGTGGCTGGGCTGGAAGCCTGCTCCTGGGCACCCAGATCAGTGGTGTGCTCTTGCACTATTGAAACCCCCTTGGGGGCACCTTGTGTGTATGTGGGAGCTGGCACCCGAACAGCATCTAGCGAGGAAAGAGATCTAGGTGCTTATGCCCAGGGCCTGCTTTCCCTCTGCAGCAGGAAAGGAAGAAAGGAAGAAAGGAGAAGGAATCGAGCATGGAATTCAGGGTTGGATCGCCCCAGAAGGACTTGGGCTCGTTCCAAGCCCAGAGTTTGAAAGAAGGCTGGAAAGAAGGCTTCCTTCCTCCTGAGACCAGGGAACACATGTTCTCTGATTCAAAGGGCAGAGCCGCAGCGCACAGCTCATGTGTTATTCATGAGCCGTCCCACTTCTAGGTTTGAGGGACAGTTATTTATAGCATATAATCCTTTTTACAAAATGACACTACTCAGGCTGCAGGGTGAATTACATTTAAGGCAAGTGTCCTGAGTTGGATGGAAATCCTATTGATGATTCAGAACATATATAATGTGAGTTTGAAAATGAGTATATATAACTCGTATTTTTGCCACATGTCTTCACAATAGAACAGGTTTTGGACAGCCAGTCCCAGTGGTGAGCTATGGCTAAGAATGGAACGGCATGACATTTATTTATATCTATTTTAAAACAGCAGGAAAAGCCCCTTCAAGCGTTATATTCCCACTCTGCAGTGGCTGTCTGATGGAGAATTCTACATATGGCATCGTTTTCTTGGCAGTATTCCATCTTAAATATCTTCGTTTCCCAGTTCAGGTGTCCGGTGGGCAACCGAGTCACGGTTGATGACCAGCCAGGTACATTAGGTTCAGCCAGGACAGATCGCTGTCCAGGATACACGACCACCTACCTCCGACACATATTTGACTGCTGCATACAGATACAATTCTGGCCAATTATTACCTGCATGCACTCAAAAGAGACAAAGTCAGAGCAGGTGGAGGGCTGGCTTCAGGGCTGGGAGGAGACCCAAGGACAAAGGGTCAGAGGCAGAATGAGATTCATGTAGGCCAATTTTATCTCAAAAGACCACCCTCGGCAGTAGTCACTGGCTGAGGGGGAGATTGGGGGCAGGGTGGTAAAAAGTGGATTCTGCATATAGAATGTGCATAATATGTAGAATATGCATAATGTTGTTTTGTTTTGTTTTAGAACTCAAGAGGCACTTCTTTGTCCTCCTATCAGGCAACCTCCCATCAGGTGGGGTGGTAATATTCCACTTCCAAGATGGAAAATTACCATTGTATGATTATCATTTCAATTAGATAATTAAAGAGAAATGGATCAATCCGATCAACATCTATCACCTTAGAACAGGTTAGGATGCGTGTCTATTTCCAATATTTTTCAACAATAAAGATTTCAAGAGGACAGACAAGCCAGGTGTGCCTCTCAGGTGTGTCTGCGAGGCTGGCTTCTGCCGGGCTGCTTGATGTCACTGCACAGTGTCTACCCCAGAGCAGGTGAAGGAACTTTTTCTCCACCCTCTCATGTTCAGATTATTTGCGTTTATAAAATAGCCTCGAATAGACAGATTCATAAGAGAAGAGGCAAGCAAATTTATTAACATGCAAGTACACGGGAGTTACACCAAGTACATGTGAAACTCAAAGAAGGGACAGATGGGCGAAGCTTAACTGCTCTCTTCACACAGGAGAAGGAGTAGGGTTACAGCAATGCTGGTGGGGTAAGTGACTTTTGGGAAGGTTAGTGTGCCCAAAGAGCAGACACTGGCCTGAGGCAGTTTGCTTGAGATCTGTGTGGTGTCAACTTACTAAATCACCCAAAGGAACTGGCCGTTAGATAGCTTTGGGGAACTTCCCAGAAAGACCCGTCTTGTACTTCAGGAGGGAAAGAAGGGAAGAGATGGGGTAAGAGAAGGTCAGAAGGACTGTGGTCCGCCTTTGGTTCAAAGCATTTGACATGGCAAAACATCACGCTTTGGGGTTTCATCTGAGCCCCAACACCGCAGATGAAATTGCTTGTGGATAGTTTTGGGCTCCGAAGTCTTCCTTTTAATCACTGGCCTGTTAGGAAGCTTCTGTTAGAGAGAGAGGAAAAAGTGCCGCTTTAGTCTGGAGGTAAATCTCGGTCTTAGATAGAAAGGGTGTTTACAAAAGACGTCCCTGCCCAGTCCAGTGTTGATCCACGGAGGGGAGGCTGCTGCACCACCTTAGCCGCGGCTCAGGGCACGTCTGCATCGAGTAGCTTCAGGGGCATGAGTGTGCAATCCTAGGCACAACCCTGACAATGCAGTCCCCAGAGGACACACGACACTCGCTACCAAGAGCACAGTGGCTCTGGCAAGAGTCTGTCCACTCAGATGTTCTGGAACTGGGATTCCTGGCCCTGTAGGAGGCTGATGGGAGGTGAGAAGGACAGGCAGGTTATCGCCAAGGGGCCTTCCTTGGAGCAGAGCAGGTGACACCATCAGATGTAGAAACTGGATCTAGAAAGAGGTAGAGAAGGTTTTGTTCTATGGTTTGGGCACGCATGTCCCCTTGTTCCTCTCCTACTCAGAGTCTTTTTGTGATCTCTTTTTCTTTCGATGAAAGGAAAATGGATTGACTATATAAACCACATCTTGTTTCAGGATAAGTTGAAAACACAGTTAAACATCATTCTTCATCGCAAAGATTCCTGAGCAGAAAGAACCAATCATTTCCTACTTCAGAAAGTGAGGAAGCACTATCAGCCTTGTTCTGTGTCAAGAAGCTGTGGAATTCGTTCTCAGCTGGGATACAGGGAAAGGGTAAGAGCGAGTCAGGCTGTAATTCAACCTTATGTGCAGAGGGTGTGTAAGGAACGTCACATTTATGTTATAGTTGGCTTATATCAAAAACTAGGAGGTAAGGAGAGGAAAATTAAATTTAAAACATATCTTGGCCACATTCCCACTTCAGTCCTGAAGGATACAATGGAAAAAACCGGGGAGATCCAGAGACTATGAAAGGAGTGTTGGCTTTCAGTGTGAGTGGCCACACTTGTCTGGGTGACCCAAAGGTGCCTGTGCCATGCAGGTTTGGCAACAGCCCCACTGAGGTCACGTATCCTTGTGGGATTTCACTTTCAAAGACCTAGAGGTTTCTTTTCCTTTATTATCTGCACATTTTCATCAGGATGTTTACATGCCACGGCCACACATTTGGCAGTGACTAAGATCATGCTAAGACCTGAGGTTGCCCAGACAATCCCGTTGCTGGTGGCATCCAATCACGCTCCTACAAAGCGACTGTACCCGAGCGAACGGTCACTAGGTGTCGCTCGCTTCCTCGGAATGGAAGCCACTGCTTCCTCCCCCACCTCTGGAACTGAAATTTTCTACATTTCAAGGAAACCATCCTTTCTAATAATAATGAGATGGTAATTAGTAGAGGGAATGGCATAAGATTATTCCACCCTTTGGAAAATTATGATTCTAAACTCGGGAAAATTGTCTTTTTAGAAGTTCAGCCTGTGAGCATGTAAAAACTCCTCAGCCTCTTTTCCTGCTTTGATGACCATGTAAACGAGGACCTCACCTTTTCCCATGGCCCATCGTGTCCCTGTCCGGTCATGTACACGGTCGGGGTCCACAGTCTCATCTGTGTCGCTCAGAATCCCTGCAGACTCTGGAGGGCAGCTCGTGGAAGATTTTTGAAGAGTCATCAACAAGATCCCAGGTGGAATAAAAGAAAGACCGCGGGGCTCCCCTGGGGCCTCCCGGGGGTCTGCGAGCACTTGGTAGGTGTGGGCAGGAGGTTGGAGGCACCTCCGTCACATAGAGCTACCCTTATTTTATCCTCCAGGCTGAGGACAATTTTCTCAACTTTTTCAAAGCCAAGTTCAAGGTCAAAGTGGGTTGCAGAAAGTGAGTCTGTTTGGCTGTTAGACCGACACTTTTCACCACATATAGAAGTCTCCTTTACTTTCTCTAGTGGCCAACTATTAAAGGAGGTGGAAAGGAAGAACAGGCTGAAATAGGGAAGATTATTTCTTGGGAGCAATCAAAACGCAAGAGAGCAAAAAGAAGACCAGAGTGTTCTTTACAATTCAGCTCCATTGCTGCGGAGGAGGTATTCTACATCGAGGACAGAATGGGATTGTTTAGGCTTTGCCAAATAGGATGTTTTCTGAACCAATCACGATAAAATGAAAATGAGTTTGGGACAAATGGCAGTGCAGCCAGAGAGAGTGGGGGCTTCCCTCACAGTTCTGTGCTGTCAGTCGGGAGTAACAACAGATGGGGCTGGGCTTCCCTTCGCTATTGTTTCCAAGCTCTGCCTCCTGAAAGCTCTTGGCTCGTTTGTGGGACTGACTCTGCCTCATCCTCTTACACCACTATGTGTTTTTCTCCTCTCTCAGAAGTGATTATTCCTAGCAGACAGGAACAGGAACCAACCTTTGTAGTCAGTGGGCTGCAACCCTCAGATTTGGGCTCGTTTCCATTCGGCCCTGAATTAGAGACAGCTCCTCCCTGGTTTGGTGAGGCTACCTTAGGTTGCAGATGCAGTTTGCTAAGTAATTTCTTATGAAGAACCATTACACATAGCTGTAGCCTGGCTTTCGCGTTGTGGAATCCACAGTGACTCTGCACAATAAGTGACGATTTTCTTCCTGCAGCTTTATTCTGTAATTTGGCAGTTGCTACACAGCTTCCATATTACCAGGAAATACAGCCCTGCATTATTAAAGGAGGTATTAGTTTGTGTTTAGTAGAGCACTAAATTGGTGATACATAGTTGTGATTCTGGTAGTGACTATCCATGTTACCATGACAATCATATTATGACACAGGAGGTTGACTTGCGTGTTTCTGAGAGCAACTGGGTACCCATGAACTCCCCATTCAGTGTGGAGACCCTAATAGCTCACATTCACACATGCTGAATAGAATCAGGAGTACTCAGGCTATAATGCTGAGAATGCATCCAACTTCATTATTATGTCAATTTACTACAAGTTCACGAAACATTAGCGTTAAAATAAAATAGTTAGTGAACTGCAAATGACTAATGCATGCACATTGTGCAATTAAAAAATATGCTAAGTACTTGGAAGAGCTCTAAGTTCTACATACTCGGCCACTGACCTCAGGGGTCCGCATGTGAAATGGCACACACATGCACACTCATGCACTAACACATATTCACACATAGTCATGCATGTGCATGCACACAAATTTGTGTAAGGAAGAGATTTACAGGGAACAGCCCCTGCTCTATAAGTCTGGACCTGTAAAGAGAAAAGAAATGTTTTAGCACGTTGGCTCTCTCAGAAGAGAAAATGAAAGTAAGAGTTTGTGGGAGAAAAGCCAGGCCTTTACTCTAACGTATGGTTCCCTTTACACAGCTCTGTTTCTGTTGATCTATTCATTCAGCCTGACATCCTTTGAAAATGGTGGAGGCTTAGTTGGAAGAGTACTTGAGTGATTGTGTGTGTGTGTGTGTGTGTGGTATACATCTGTGTATAGCATGTGTATGTGTGTGTGTGTGGTGTGAATGTACGTGTGTGGAGTATATACGTGTATCTGTGTGGTGTATGTGTATCGATCTGTAGTGTGTGTATGTGGTGCATGTGTGTGAATCTATGATGTGTGTGTGCATGTGCACACATGCGGTGTATTGTGGATGAGATGACGAGAGGGGGAAGAAGAGACAGACAACATGAGGGGGAGGAAAAGCAAAGACACACAGAGAGACAAAAGGAATGGACAAGGGCTGGCTGCCTGGCTGTGTCACACTGACATGGAGAAGCATGAGCCCAGGCATGTGCGGGGGAGTCTTTTCCTTCCTTTGTTGTGTTCCATCACATGCTCTGAATCTCATTTTTTAAACCAAAAAGCTCAGCATACTTCCCAGCTGACTTCCCATATGTTTCAGTCCTCAAGAGCAGAAAGAAATCCCAGGAGGAGACTCTGAATCCTGAATGGATGAAGCCAGGTGGATTTTGACAATGAGTCTCAAATTCCATCCTGATGGAAAGCACAACCCAGGTGCCCTTCCCAACAGCTTTGGGCTCTGCCTGTGAGGTTTCTGGGAGTGGTTCTTTTTGCAGGGTCCTCCAGCAGGCAGCAGTCTGATGGTTATCTCCTAGAGGCCTTCAGTAAATACTGTCCCTACAGAAGTCAAATGGAGTGTGTTTTCTTCCTCATCACTGACTTAAATGTTGGTGAAGGATTAATGGAATGTGGCAAGCATTAAACAGCAAATGTGGCAGACAGCTTTCTCTTGTAGTATAAAATATACGTGTTTATTGTTGTGTGCTGAATACAATCATGCTAGAAACACAAGTTAGTGAATCCTGTGACTCCCCAGGTGTTCTCTGACCCCCCATGCCTTAAAGCCATTAAGTGAATCAATGAAAGTGCAAACAATTTCATCCCCAGTGGCTCCAAAGTCTCAAGAAGGGGACAAAAGTATCAGAATTGTTTATAGGTGATAATGATTCATGGTGAGAACCAGTATCTTTTAGAATTAAAAACTAAGGGGGATATATATCTATATATATCTATATATCTATATCTATATATCTATATCTATATATCTATATCTATATATCTATATCTATATATCTATATCTATATCTATATCTATATATATATATAAAAGAAAACAGAAGAAGTTAAATAATTTCCCATGATGATAGAGTATAGATGTGCCTATTGGTAATATTCGGAATAAAAATAGAAAATGCACATTCCAAAATATCGTGGTTAATCTTGCTTGTCAATTAGAGAGATGCCTTGGAGATTAGTAAAGCACACTTATGGGTGCGTCAGAGTGTCATGGGCACAGAACTTGGGGACTGTATCTGATCGCTGGCCCCTTCCTCTTTGGCTCTTTTCCTTTATCTCTGCTTCCTGGCTGCCATGAACTGAGCAGCTTTCCTCTGTCATTCCCTTTTACCATGATGTTTCTGCCTTGGATCCAGCTTGCCATGGACTGAATCCTCTGAAACTGTTAGTCAGTTTAAACTTCTCCTTTTTTGTTATGTCAGATATTTTGTCTCAACTACAAAGAGCTTACTGGTGTGCATGGACAGATGTTTTTGGCTATTGCACCACACCAACCATCTCAGTAATAAGACTCATCAAATTTTAGTTGTGTGTCTGTCTCCCTGTTCCCCAGGACACTGACATAATGGAAGCCAACTGCCACGTATGGGCTTAACGTACTATCATTTGCTGCTGCCATGGAAACTTTCACCTTTTTTTTTCAAGCCAGACATTTTTTGGAGCATGATTATTTCACGTCTTTGTAAATTTCTGATACCCTTTCTCACAGATGAAAGATATTCAAGTCAGAAGGCAGCTTGAAGCTCCTCCCAGGCTCTGAAATTTTAACACCTCCATTTGGAGAAAGAGGGTCCCAGCAGAGTAGGTGAGGTGTGCAGGGGCTCACATATCCTGTGGGACTCAGGTGTTCTGTTTCCTAAGCATGATGGCTTAGGATGATCAAACGAACTGCCTTGGGATTTAACAAAGGGCTCCTCAAATAATATATACAGATACAAGTTCTGGTTAATCGTTTTTCTCTGTTTAGGTTTTATATTCACACACACTTGTTATCCCTTTCATTTATGCCCATAAATTAAAGCTGTTACCCTCTCTTTATTTTGTTTAGGTCATTACCTGCGGGGTACTTGATGTAAGTGAAATGATTATGGGCTTCATCCTGTCCTTCAGTCTTTTACTTAGTGATTACTGGCAATTTCACCCTTACCGCAGGGCACAAGTTCTTTGTTTATATTAGCAAATTTTCTTAGTAGTCTTAATCTGCTGACAAGTCAATAATGTGTTCCTCAACTTACATGATAAATAAAATCTTTCACTGAAAGAAGCTTAATGAAGTGTTGGTCTCTGAGTACTTAAAGACAAAAGCATTTTTTAAAAACATTTTTTATCTTGTGTGTTGCGATGCCCAGAACTAGGTCATCCTCAACCACTTAGTTTTGCAAAGCTTTTACAAGAGCTGACCCAGTTCTTATACCCACTCCTTTTAAGAGGATGGATTTTTAACTTCAGAAGCATTGTGCACTACAGAGCTACACTCAGATCTACTAACAGTTGACAGGTTTCCGTGCGGTCAACTGCGATTGGTGTAGAGAATTTATTAGCAAACACATTTCTCCTCTTCGTCTTGGAGACCAGACATTGCCACTAATTGGTTTACTCTTTTGAGCTAAAACATTAAGTCTTTAAAAGGCACTAAAGAATACATGTGACAAAATAGCCCACAGGATAAGGGGATCATACCCTTCCTTCTCCTTTTGGAAGTCAGACAGGGACTGGGATTCTGTGGTTTGGATTTCAGAGTGGGGAATTTCTCATATGTAACTATGGACATGAAAATCAAGGAAAAGCCCAGCATCCCTACCTGTGGAGCCCCAGCTCATGTAATGAAGCAGGGGTCTAATTATCAAAGGCCCAGTGAGGATGTGTTGAGAGAGATTCCAAAACAATCATCAAAGCCAAAGAGGAGTTAGAGACTAAATGCACCACCACACGGGTGACGGCTGGGAAGATCTGCTGCCATTTGTAGTCCCGTGCCATTCATCTACTTGTCCGTGATGCATGAACCTGAGAGGTGGGGGTGGAGAGTGTAAGGCCTGGCTCAGGAAGCACAGAGCCTCAGGAAGGACTCTGAGACATCACCAAGCCAAGTAAGGCCCCAGGCGAGGTGGGTTGGGAGGACTCAGGGCTGTAGCTATCATGTACAGGAAGCGTCTAACAGAGCACAAGCGAACCCGGGAGAAATTGCATATGATGTCTAGGGGCCCCGGGGACGAGCCCGACTCTCTTGGAAGCATGTTATGATGCGGTAGTGCTGGTAGCTGGCACGCACAACCCTCAGTCTCTGGGCTCCAGTGACTCCTTGGCCTGGTGGGAACGCATGACAAGTGTGAAACAGTTAGCTGCTCACCCGATTGGTTTTCTTCACTTCTCATTGCGAAGTTTTCCTTCCAGTTCACATTTGTCAGTACTGCAGCCTGAGTTATCTGGCACTCAGCAGTCCTGGGCCTGCACAGGCTGAGCCGTGCTGGGGTTCCGATCGTGGATGTGTGTTTATTAATGAAATGCCTTCGCGCCCCGGAAAACAAGTGCCAAGAACAAACATTCAGTTTATTTATGTTATAGGAATTTACCTGGTATCAGACGAAGAGAATAAAAGAGTTTGTAAAAGAGTGGCGAACAGGCAGTGTCTTCTTTTAGAAGTACTCAGTTTATTGAGCACATACGGAGCCCAGTTAGGTGGAAAGCACAGTGCTGGCCATTGTGGGTATGAAGACAGGACACAGCACTTCTCTTCTGCAGGAAGTTTTACACCTAAGGGAGCGGCTCACTGTTAAAAACGCTGACACGGAGAAATGAGGCGAGGCACGCTGGTATTACGAAGTACAGTGACAGTGTGATGTAAACAGCCGCCTTTCCTCCTTCCTTTCTTCCTCCTCACCCCTTCCCCTCCCTTTACTCCTCTTCGTCCCCTCCCCATCCCTCCCTTTAAGCACATGCACTACCAATGAGCTACACCCCAGTCCCAGTTTCATTATCTTTATTGAAGTTATTAATTTAATAAATATACAAAAGGACTCTACTTTATCAGCCGCATCTCAGTTCACGCAGAATCCCAAATAACACAAGGGCTTTGTGAGTCGTGATGGGAATTTTCTTAAATGTTTCAGTAATTTAATCTTGGTGACTTTTCCAATGTGAAAGGGAGTTTTATTGTTCATTTGGATGTAAATTAAACTCAATAAAGTATATTCAGTACAGTTATGAAGTCTGATCACTGTAGCCTGGATGAAAAACGGAAGCCGACAGCGTCATTTTTGTCTTTTGACGGTGGTGACCACCTGGAACTGGGGTGCCCTTCTGACTTCAGCCCTGCTTTTGCCTGTTGGTACCTCCTGAGCAGCAGAAGACTGACCAGCCTGGAGGGAGTGGAGTGATGGGTGCAGATTTAGAAATTAACTGGTCTTGATCTTAAAGTTTGTGGGAGACAGAGCTGTCTTTTGTGCGTTTTGAGGAGACTGCTCTTTACTTCCCAGGTTGTGATCGCTCTACTTAACAATGAAGTTAAGCTCTTAGGCTAGGGCACCGTGAAAGCTAAAATCCTTTATTTTTCTGTTCTCAATTCTCAGTGAAGCAAATGTGAGAATTTAAATGTGCCATCCTCCATACGGTTTGCACCATCATGTAAAACACGAAGCACACCAAACTGTCTTCCTTTTGTCCACTTGAGTCAAGACCGAATGCTCAGAAATAAGTGGGTTAGAAGGACCCGTCATGTTTTTATGCCACGGAGCATTCTGGACTGTTGTCTGTGTCCATGGCCTGGCAAGTGGGGATATGTGAGTAGGATGGTTCCTCATTGCACTGAAAGACATTTCTGGTCCTAAAAGGTGAGAGATGCACCTGCCTCTTCCCCACCTCACCTCCCAGGGGCCTTTATAAGGACTTTTGTCATAGGTGGAAAACTGCTTCCTGAAATCTTGGGTGGCAGGTCACACGTGTAAGAAATGATGCAACTCCATTCTCTGATGTACTTTTCCCCACATAAACCAGACTATCACCTAAACTTCATGTGAAAGAGATGGGAATCTATTGAGGAGAGCTGTGTGAAAGCGCAGAATGGGCCAAGTAAGGGAGGTCAGAGAGGGCAGCCACGCATCTGCTAACCGCCTCCTGACACGTCTTTCCTGAGTGGTTCCAATGACATTCATATTAAGATCAATATTATTTGAGTTACCTTTTAAAATATTGAACAACATTATTTCTTCCTTTTTTCCTTTTTGCAGAGCAGAGAAGGGGACTCGGGTCCTTGGGCATGATATGCAAGCACTCTACCACTGAGCTACAGGATGTGATGGGTAAATATGGTGAGCATTGTTAGGTGCGCTGTCGGGGTCAAGTCAGTGTCCTGAACTGACTCAGAATGTTTCCCTTTCATGGTCATTTTGAGTTTGGGGAAGAGCCAGAAATCTCATGGCACAGGATCCTATCAATAACATGTATGAAGACACACCAAGCCTGCCTTTCTATGGTGTGCCACAGCAGAATTCACAGTATTTTTGACCACAGCTCATAAAGACACTTGAGAAGACTTCCAGAACTGCTCCAGAAAGTGACAAGAACAGTGCGGTAAGTATACTTGAGTGGGGCGGGGGGGGGGGGAAGTTTTGGGGGGGGCTAATGACAATGTGTTCTTTACTGTAATAAATTTTAGAATTTAAATATTCACTACATATTTCTATCACACTGCATACAGTGCCCAGCTTTAAGCAGGATTTTTTTCCTCCCTTTCACTTTTCTCCTTCCTTCCTTCCCTCCCTCCCTCCCTTTCTTCTTTTTCTGTTTTAGAAAAAGTTAATCATCTAATATGAGTAGTGTTTTCAACAGTAAAATAGGTTAACATGTGTACCCATCCATTGAGCATTTTCCCAGTTAGGATGCATACAGTCTCACACAGTTTCTATTATGAATAAGGCAAAATGGACAGTAGAGCAGAGAGAAGGAAGGTAAATCAGGCCCTGGAGGGAGGGAATGCTGGATTCGATTCTTCTGTTATGTTTTGTGACACTGAGCTGCTGCGTTGGTGAATGAATGACCTTTTAGCTTTATACTCTGTTTTCCCTTTAGTACGTTAAATTGTATTTTTCAGTATATTCATTCCAGTGATGTGCTGTAAATCTATTCTTACTTTAAGAAAGAACCCATTTCACAATATATTTGCTTGTCACAAGCCTGTGATTAGGGCAGATTGCAAAGATTTGTTCTGCCTGATGTTTTTCCCTGTGAGTAAGTAGCCATCTGGAGAATAGTTAGTGGAGTCTTTGAGTCAGCTCGTCCTTTGCTGTGGTTTCTGTTCTGTAATCGGCAAGGATGTCTGGCTGCTTTCATAGAAACCAAGGAGAGTCCTGGAGAAAATGACAAGGGTAGGTGTGGTGCTCAAACTTGGAGATGCGCTGACTCTAATTTTAGTTTAGGAAGATTGTATTTTAACAGCTGCTTGGATCGAAAACAACTTTCATTTCACACAGACTCAGTGTTTAGCTCAAAAATCAAGAGCTAGTAGGAGGAATAAATGTTTTATCCAATGCTTTAATTCAATTTGTTTTCTCATTTCTGTATAGCTGAACCCAAGGGCAAAACACTTTACCAAAAAAGGACAAAATAATTGCTTTGCAATTACAACTGTAAAATTGATAAAGGACGTTACTTCATAATGGATAATAAACAGATGATGTGGCAACCGTTGTTCGTTTGATCAATTCAACGTAAGTTTCCTAAAATAGTAAACCTGGCTCAATTTGGCTTAAATACAATAATTTGGTCTGAAACCTCTCAGAAATTCAAATATTTTATAAGATGTGATTCAGATTAGCAGATTTGTCTTTTATAACTTTTAATTACATAAATAACGTAAAAGAGTGCCTTGTGACGTTCAAGAATTAAATATCGGAGAAGAAAAGTCAAGCAATATAAATTACTTGTATTTTTTAGAAGTAAAGTGATGTGTAGTTTGGTAAATGTAAAACTACTTGCATTTACTGGATAGGTTTAATTTTCCAAAACTATAGAATAGTATATAATTGTTGAATTTTTTCAGTAAAAATTGAGTTAGTGCAATCGAATTCTTTCTCTTTGCTATTTTCGGTTAAGAACTTGAGGAGTCAGTCTGCCCCACGTATAACTATTAGGACCTTTAGGGAAATTAGTAACAACTGAATTATTGGTGAAGCTTCTGAAATGACTAAAAGAGCTATTGTAGCTTTATAGACCAAAGGATATTTCTAGTTGCAAGTGTTTGATACGAGAGTTTACAGTTGAATGGATTTGAGGCAGGGACCTTTTGGATACACTAACCAGCTGAATGTCAGTTGTTCATGTTATAAATGACATTGCATATGATATATAGCCGTATTTAAAATGGAATGTTTAGTACTCACATCGAGACAAAATGTTAAAGTTTGCTCTGTGACTAGGATGCCTCATCATTGTCTTTGTTGTTTTTGTAAAGGGCTTTATATTCCATCTTTGGTTTGAACCTGGCGCGCCCACTGCGGTGATAGGTTTGTGCACATGCCTCCTGGTCTTATTCACCCTCTACTTAAAGCCTGGTAAGAGCAGACATGTGATGTGCTCAGGCAAAAGATACGTTAAAAACAATGTCAGCCAGAATTTGTGATAATCTCCATGTGCAGGAAATAACAAGGCAAAGTTTTGTATTAACTCAGTGCTCCACAAACTGCTGCAAAGTTTACCCACTGCTTCTGCCTCATTTTATCTTCACAAAAATCCCACAAGATGAGTAGGTACATGTCCAGATTTTATAGATGGGGAAACTGAGGCTTGGAGGTGTCAGGGTTTTGGCAAGAGCACAAAAATGGGGCCTGGGCTTGTCCTGAAGTGTCTAACAACAGGTCCTTGCTCTTGTGTACCCCACACTGACGGGCCCACTCAGTGTCTTTGAATGGTATAAATGATCTGATAATCAGCAGCATGATACTGTAGCACAGCCGAGCAACCAAAAGTCAAACCAGCATTAAAAGCTCTGTTTTAACTTTATTTAACTCTTCTGGTTTTGGAGGTTATGAGTATATATAATTAGAGGGAACATGTGAGGGGAAAAAGAAAAGCATATCTTGGATTATTTCTCCATCTAAACTAATTGCATCCTCATTGTGAAAAGGTCCTAAAGCTTCCAGAACCATCTTGGGTTCACATTCTGCTTCTGCCATGTATCTCCAAATAAGGCAACTTTCATGGGTCTTCTGGCTTCTATTCCTCAGGATAAGTCCTCTCCAGAACCATCTCCGGGCCTTGGTTGTAGTCTCTACAGGCTTCCCTGGCTCTTGCCTCCAACCTCAGATGTGGGTGGTTCTTCAAAACGGGTTGTTACAGGCATTTATTTGGAGGGTTTAGTAGCAGTCAGTCATTTCCCAATTGTGTTAAATAGGAAGCCGGAGTGGTTGGTGGAGAGGTGTGATGAACTTCAGTCTGTTTCTGCCAGACACAAAATCAACTGAAAAATGATGCCACTAACTGAAATGATTTCTAGTTTGGAATTGTTAACATCCCTCAACTCTTTCTTTAGATTTTTGACAATGTGGTCTTTCCACCCGTTGGCCATCAGCATCTGAAATTCCAGTCTCATTTCCCAGACGGAAGGTGTCTGTTTGGACAGCAACATCAGTAGCATGATATAAAATTGGCTCTGGCATCAACAATCCTAATTTCCAAATGCCTCTCAGGGCATGTGCATCTTGGCTTTACACAAGGTATCTGCAACTACGTTGAATTTGTCAATTGTTTGTTTGTTTTACTCAGTTCTCACCTGGGAATTGGATGACTTAAAAAAAAATCAAACCCAAGGGGTGCTCTAGCACTGAGCTACACCCTCAGCCTGTTTTATATTGAGATATGATCTCGCTAAGTTTCCCACCCTGGCCTCAAACTTGATACTCCTGCCCCAGCCTCCCAAGTAGCTGGGATTCTGGGGGTCCACTGGAATGCCTGGCATGATATCTTTATTAATAATAGTCAAATCTGTGTTTTGTTAAAATTTAAGCTCTCATAAATGCTAATGTGTTTTCTTATACATATTTACAAAAGCTCACAAATGATTCACTTCACATTCTAAATGGTAATTTTCCTGAATATATGAACTAAATTGGTCTTAATGTACTGCCAGAATTTAAATCTTGTATTTCTTCTAAGTAACGAATATCTATTGGTTAATCCATGTTTCACCTGCCTATACCTGTGTGCAATGTAGTCAAAGAAACATATAGAAAATAGAAAACAAAATCTAGAATCTGAACTGTAAGTAAAAAAAATGAACAGGAGGTCATCGGTCATCTTTTCTTCTTCTGTGTGGTGGAAATCTTAGTCTGTGCCAGCAAGTTACATAGTTACATCTCTTGCCTACCCTGGTTTGGAGGCATTTACTTTTACAATGCAGTTGGTTGCAAAGTCTGGAAATTACCTTGATGTAAAATGCGTGCTTTTCTTTCTCCCTTTTATGTATTTGCTTTGATTCCATTTATGCTAAATGTTGTGGCATCTAAAATGTCCCCCAAATTCTCCTGTGTTTGGAAGGTGATTGGCTTATGGCAGCTCTATATTCATCAGAGAATTCATCCCTTGATGAATTCAATAGCTGAATGCACTAGTAGGAATTGGGGCCTGGTTGGAGGTGGTCACTGGTGTGTGATCTTGAAGGGTATATTTCTGTCCCAGCCTCCTCCCCTCTTTCTCTGCCATGACCTGAGCAACTTTCCTTGGCCACAGCCTTTCACAGCATGCCATTTTTGCCTTGGCATGAACCATCCGTGGACTGAATCCTCTGTAACCGTGAGCTGAAATAAGCCCCTCTTCCTTGAAGTTACAGGAGTTGGGTATTTTGTCCTGGTGACAGGAAAGTGACTAATACACTAAACAAATTTAGACTCTTAAAATATTCAAAGTTATTATTGGAATTTTCCAATAATTGGCAATAAATTACCCTTCAAACAGTTTTTCTGTCCATTTCCACTGAAAGGACAGTCACCTGTCCTCAGGTTGCCCATTGTTAATCTCCTTCTGGGAATTTTAGTGGTAGGTCATGAAAGTTTTACCCAGAAAGAACTTTTCATTAGAAATTGTTATATGCAAATAGTGACAATGAAGTAGTGATGCTTTCACATGTACAGTGACTTTTCAGACAAAAAGCGTTTAAACACCAGTGACAACTTAGTTAATGATAATTGTATTTTTAAAAGTTATTTTAAAGAAAGTTGTTGGTTTACCTGATATTGAAGACTTACAACTTTGTATTTGAAAAGTAGCAGTCATCTTTCCTCATAAAAATATAGCATAATGCCATACAGCAGGATTGAAGTAAGAGCTTATTTAACTTCTATCTATCTATCTATCTGGCCATCATCTATCATCTCTCTATCATCTTCCTATCTGTCAACTCACCCACCCATCCATCTATCCACCCATTTATCCATCTGCCCATTTATCTATTATCATTCAGTTAATCTATCTATGTACCAAGTTCTTTCAATTTTTCATGCCTCAGAGGATTTTATTTGTCTCTTCATTTATAAATAGAACCTGAAAGAGAAATAACAGAGAAGTGCTGAAGGTAAGTTAGCTAATATTAGAACCAAGGTCCCTGAACTCAATTATCTCACTTTTCATCAAGTCCAATAAAATAATTTGAGTACTTCTGCTCTTCTGAAATAAACAAACAAGAATTTAATTTTCAACAAATGACATTAGATAATGAAGATCATAAATCCTCTTTCTATATTAAATAATATGTTGGAATGGAGACTCAGTGGTCCACTCTTACCCACATACATTCAGAAAATTTATTCAACAAATGCTAAAAGAACAGCATCCTTTAGTGGTCTATAGATGTAATTGATTATTAAACAGCCAGAATCCTCATCTTGGTCACGTATAGTAATCTCTATGGTTATTCATGATTTTGAGGTACTTCTATTATTTTTTAAAGGCATCAAAATATTTAACAAGTTTGGTTCTTTAGGAGAAAATTTATCATATTTTACTATCCTTGGCTTTTAATAATGATTTTACAATATTTCAGTTGGTCTACTGACTGGCAGCAAAAGTCAACAAATATACACACCTCCCACACTGCGAGATTAGATTAATACTTCATGTAATTAACCAAAGCATACCAAATATTTACAAAAGAGACCCGACTCTGCAGATAGGAACAGATGCCTCCCCTTTCCATCCAGCTTCCAGGGGCCACAGAACTGAGGGTGGAAACGTGCAGAATGGCTGTTTCCTCCGGCCAGCAAGGTGGAGCCAGGCCAAGTCTGAGCTCAGCGCTTGTGGCAAAACTGCTCTTGGAGGTGCAGGCCTCGCTGAAGTGTTCAGGAAAACAACAACACACACGATCTGTGCTTCTATTTAAGGGAATGCTTATACACATTGTGTTTCATGTTCTTAAATTAAACTGACCCTGGGGGAGCGTGTGCAGGGAGAAAGCCTCGTCCACAACCTGAATCTGAATCTACTGCCTGTAATATCCAGTGTCCCAGGGAGCCATTTCCTCAAAATCAAGCCTGACTATCTATCGAATTGTTTCTCTAATATGAGAAACTATAAGTGTAAATAAGGACAAAAAGGTATAATAGATATTATGTAAAAGAAAGATAATATTCAAAAGGGAGGAGAATTAGAAAGGGAGGAGGGGAAAAGAAGGAAGGGAAAAAGAATAGAAAAGAAAAAGGGAAAAAATGTGGAAATGTAAATAAAGCTGTTGTAAATAAGGAGGGGAGGGGGAATAGAGGAGGTGGGAAGCAAGATATATCCTGTACAGACACAAATTAACTATGATGAATGTGATCATAATGTATACGATGTACCAATACTTGTTCTTGGTAAATAAAATTAAAAAAAAAGCAGAATATAAAAAAGAAAAACAAGCCTGACTTGGATTTGATGCTTTAGGTGAGGTGTCCTGAGGGCAAATCCACTCCTTTGACTGGAAATGGTTCTCTTTCTTGATGAAATGTATTCAAGTAGATTGCATTTTCCAGCATTTTGTAATTTTTTAAAAATTCAACTTATGCTAAATTAACATGAATGTAAATACAGAACTTTGGTCCTGAGCATCTAATGGTGGCAATATTGAATTGACAGTACACTTTTTTTGGACAGTTGCTCCTGGTCTAGCCCTTGCTTCGAATGTCTTGGTTTTATGATTACTTCATTGTCTTAGATTTAACTAAACAGATGTTTTGACTGCATAGACATACAATTAATTTATATACACACACTTGCTTTTGATGTTCAGATGTGAAGAACTTTATGTACATTTAGAACATACCGGAAACCTCCAACTATATTGAAATCAACATATATGTTGAGGAACTTTCAAACAGGAAGTAACCAGTATTTATCAGGATGTCTGTTTGGGCTGTAAGGCAGATATAATTCCTGTCCCAAACAAGATCCCTCCGTTGCTAAGAAGGATATAGAGGAGTGAGGTTGAGACCAGAGGAGGGAGCAGGTCAGCCTGGTACTGGCATGCAATGGAAAATTCTTTTTTGAATGATCCTAGTCGTTTGATTTTTTTAATGATCTCTTTGGACGTATTTGTATTATTTACTATTTTTGAAATGAACTTTAATGATTATTTAAAGTTGAGGTTATTTTGTGTGTGTGTGTGTGTGTGTGTGTGTGTGTGTGTAAGGAGTGCCTTATCTTCTTTACCCAATACACTCTCTGTTTGCGAAGTGGTGTTTATATTTCTTTTCCTTCCAGATAATTTTGGGAGAAAGATGAAAATATCTTCCACCAAAGTCTTGATGAGAAAAATGAGGCACCGAGTGGCTTGTCCACAGACATTCAGGGTCCCCTAAGACTGAGGGAGAATTCTCTTTCCTGATGGCCCTCAATACCCACTTCTTCTAGGTGTCCTGTTCGTAAGACTATCCGTTATTTGGTGGCAGAGAGAAATATGACAGAACATTTTAATTTCTGTTATGTCATTTTTCATATTGATAATAGTGGGTAAAATTTTCATATTGATAATAGTGGGTAACTCAACAATATTCAAACCTTTGGGTATCAGGGGTCTGCCTTCCAGTTTGGAAGTCTGTGAAGAGAATTAAGACCTTCTGAGAAGGGTCAAAGTGTGTCCCCTTAAATTATACCTTTTGGAGGGAGGAGAGGGTGGAGTAGGAGTGATTCTATGCAGCATGGCTTTTGCCAGAATAATGCTAAAATTAAATATGTACAGGAAGAGTCAGACCTTACTCAAATTGTGAAATGCTTGTGAAGTAAAAATGCATTTTGGGCAAGAGAGTGCCTCTCTAGACTGGCCTGGGCTTGCCAGCCCCGTTGCCGATGACGAGGTGAAGTCTATGTGATGTGCATTGCTGTGTTCTGGTCTTAATTCCTTCCTCATGTTCAGGCCACTTGAGAAAAAAGCGTGCTGGTATCTGTAGACGTAGACGTAGTTTTCTCATTCAGTCTGTGCCAGGACACACCGAGTTAGGCCAGAACCACAGATTCAGGCAGGCGAAAGACAGCAGAGTGGATATTCCCACAATTTCCGGGATGGATGAGCAGCCACGCGGGATCTGACTTACTTTTCTTATTCACAAACTGCACTTCCCAGTTTGGTTATCATTCCAGAGGGAACAAGCCGAATATGTCCTCCTGGAGACTGAAGGAATTTCTTTGGGAGATAACTGAGGCCAAGGAGTTTATTTTATAGATAAAAATAATGGAGAACAGAGAGAGCAAGGGATTCCTGAGATTTGTAGAGTGAACTGGCAAGAGTGAAGCCTAAATCTGTCCTTGTGGATGTGGTACTATCCTCCACTTTCTAATCCACAGCCTCCTTACTGCAAATGTCATGCAAAATGTTGTTTAGGACACTAGAGTCTTCCAAGGAAACCAGCCCAGCTGAGGTTACTAGTCCTGCTGTAAGTTATGAGTCTTGAGTGGACCATTAATTCACACTAAAAAGACTTTCTTTCCTGTATAATCCATGTCTTGCTCCTAACAGGCTATAAAATGAATTCATATCCATATCCTCTATCATTTGATTAAAATAACAACCCCACAGGACTCAGGAATTGCTGGTAACATATGGGAACTGGATGGGCAGGGATTAAAGATGTTGTATTTTTCTTTCCTAATTATAGTGGCTCTAGGGAGGGAACCTTAGAAGAAGCCAGTGCTGATCAGTTATCTCTGGGTGTACCGCCCGCTTCTCCCCACAGCTGGTCACGGGGCAAAGCACCCTTCAGCTTGTGAGTCTATCAGTGAGAAAGAGTACAAATTGTGCAGGGCTATGTGGCTACCCTACTCAGGATGTCGTCCTTCTGTTCCCTCTGGTTTTCTCCAGTTCTATTGTAGTTCCTAATTCCTGTGAACACTCTACTCCAATTCAGCAATTCGTGGAGACTTACTCTGACTTTCCTCGCTAAGTTTGCCTTCAGCAATTGCATTAAAAAAAATGTCTAACTATAGAAGTGTTCCTAGAAAATGGAAAATGACAAAAGAGTTGAGCTTTATCATGGTGTGAGGTTCCCTGGGATGTTAATGGAATCCCGGGGACCTATTTTATTGAGTGCTAGCTAAATGCTTGTGTTCTTAGCCAAGACAAAATGAAGCGATTCAATCCCAAGCCATACAGGCCCGTTATTAAGAGCTTCTCTTAATAACGCTTCTCCTTCACTGAGCTGCTGGCACGAGGATATAATCTTCAGCAAGGAGGCGGAGGGAGGGCGTCACGGGGGGTCTTAGAGAAGTAATGGGCTGTCTGCCCCTCTCCAAACCCTCTTTGTAGCAGCATGGAGCCAGGGAAGCACTGTACGTTTTCATAGCGGCCTCATTCTCTGTATCATCCCAGGCTGAGGGAGGGAGAGAAGACAGATCTAAAACATTGGTGCATTCCCCATGATGCTCTGTGTATGCTCTTATGCTCTCATTTACCCCCTTCTCCGGCATTATGGTTTTAAACAGCAGATTCAGCTAAATCCTCACAGAGTATCTGCGTGTGGTTGAATACCATGCTGAACTGCTTTCATATATTATCAGAAGTTAGTTAGCAGCCAGTGCCAAGGGAGAACTTTTTTGGGAAGTGGACAGACAGTCTAGGCTGTATCATTTCTTCTGTATTTCTCAGCATAATAATCCTGACTTTCAGCAAAGCTCCTGCCAGGTAGAACTGCAGATGGTCAGCCTCTCTGTCTCCCTTCGTGCCTACACGTACCCCAAACAATCCAAAGCTCATCTCTGCCTTCACATCTGTAGCTCTGCTCCCTGAATTGTGCCCAGTGCTCCTGAACATCCTCTCACTAAATTTCGAGGTAGCTTCAGGAAGCTGCCCTTACCCGAGGAGCTTGTAGCCCGGAGAGACTGCACTGTGAACAGATCAGCTCTACGGGGAGGCTGCAGCCCTGGATTTCCAGTGCCTGCTGCCTGCCCCCGGTCAGTGTGTGAATGCAAAGAACACAGAAAACAGTAGGAGGAAAGCCACACTTGCCCAGGACCTCACAACCTGGAAACTGCCACACTTTTATGATGCTGGCATTTTCTCGTTTAACATAATTTGATTTATACAAGACTCCATGCACAAGGGTACATCCAGGTTTTCTCACTAAATATGAGATTGTGAGGTTTTTAAGAAGCAGTTAATTGAGCAATAGCACCAGTCCTATTTCTTTTGGGTTGAGACAGCTAAAACTCAGAGAGCTCCAATAACTGGTCCTGTTGCTGAGAAGTAGTTAAGTCAGGACCCAACTCAGGCACACAGACTTCTAAGCCCACGTCTTCCTCCACATGAAGTTCTTAGCGGAGAACAGGAGAGAAGGGAGAGAGAAAGTGCTCATTTGAACTCTTTCCTGGGAGACCCAGAGCAACGCTTCAGTGCTTTGCCGATTTGTTTCTGTTCATTCTTCCTTGCCATGCCCTGAAAATTCGGATTATTTCCCCAATCGAATTCCCTCTGAGCAGTTTGGGTCCAGCAGTACTGGGTCTATACATGGAAAATGTGCATTTTTCCTTCTGTTAGTAGAAAAAGGGATTCCCCAATACAGACAAGGAATCAGGTTTTTGTGTAAATAATTAAATATTCATTGTTTCTTCACATAATTAAACAGTTTTTGTGCTCTGTGGTGACCCAAACAACAGTGTTCTATCTTATGGGGTTACAGTTGAATGAGGATAAAGACCTGTTAGTAAACTAATAAAGTACTTTTTAAAAATGTACAATGTACATAACAGAAAATTGACCATTTTATTTATAACTCTTTGACCATAAGACTCTTTTTTTTTTTTTTTTGATAAATAAGCATATTCAAGTCCCTAACTACAGCTATGTTGGAGATAAAAGTGCGAGGTGCGATACAGGTGTGTGACAAGACTCCTAATCCAGACTGGGGTGCTGAGGAACTGCCGTATAAATGAATGCCTAGATGGAGGGGTAATAGGAGCTGCACTGTAGGCTGTTCTAGGAGTGACTCCCTGCAGAAAGCAGTGTGACTAAAGGCCCCTTGGAAAGGTGTTTGGCACATTCAGGGGATGGATGTCCTTGACTTCAGGGCAGAAATACTTGGCTAGACAGCTTGATGACTCTTTGTTTCTGAAATCTGGCTCAGCAGGGGCCATGGAAGAAATTGATTTCGGAGGTATGGTCCAGGTGCAGAGCTAGCTTACAAAGAATTGGGCCCTTTGGGTGCACATGTGGACAGAGAGTGCTTGCTGGATTGAGGGGTACAGTTGGATGGGGCAGTAGATGTGAGAAGAGAGGCAGGTGCCAGACTACATGTAATAATGGCCCACATCTGATCTTCCTGGATCACTCCCCTGGAGGAGGTAGGATGGTACACAGAAAGAACCCACTTCCTGTCTTTGTATAGAAATGATCAAACTGTGCCAGGAGCCCAGGCAATTCTATCGATGGCTTAAGAGTTCTCTGCACTGCCATGTTTCAGATGCATTATTGTATTTATTTTCACCATCGCTTTAGATGAGGGTACTATCATCATCCTTATTTTTCTGGTAAGAAAGCTGAGGCCTGAGAGCTTGAGTCCGCAGCCAAGGCTCCCGTTTGGTATGAGGCGGGGCAGGGTATGGATGCCAAGTTCACCCCCAGATCTCATGCTCTTGACCAGATGGCTCATGAAGTCTCTTTTGGTGTATCTGAGTTCAGTTCCAAATTAAAGAGTATCTGGGTGGCTTCTGTCTCTTGGCGAGTTGTTTTCATTCAGCAGAGTACTATTCAAGCAGCATGGCCACCTGAGAGAATGACTTATTTTACTCTGCTTAGTTTTCCATCCAAACCTAAAGAATGGAATAGAAGTTTCTGGTGAAGACTGGCAGGGAAGCATAAACCTCTCAGAGAGGCAAAAAGTTGTGAATTCAAAAGTGCTATTCCTTTTTAAACAAAAGATAAATAAACTCTCCGTGTACATTTAAAAAGGTTAAATCCTATATAGCTGGGCCAATATTTGTTTAACTACACTAAGTGAAAGATAATTTGGCTGAAGGACCAGGGAGAGATCTTTTATTTGATCTTATTTTACGCCAACCTTTGTGCACACAGAGAGGGCGAGAAGGTTCCAGAACCTTATCACAACCATCATTAGATTTCTGCTCAGGGGATCCTTCATCTTTGCTCCAAATGTCATTTCTTAGATGCTGACTTCAGGGCCCATGGTGATAACTCAGGTTTATCCATATTAGATGCACTCAGCTGTGGACACAATACCTGGAGACTTGCTTAGGCAGAGATTTTGACTGCTCAAATAAAAGTTTGCAAATAGAAAATATGTAGATTAAAATGCTCTGGAGTGGACAGATTATTTGTAATCATCTGAAAAAAAAGCAACAACTGCAAGGAGTCATCTTATATCTGTCTTCTTTTGCATTGGCTGGATACCAAGCTCCACGAATAGCTATCCAGCTGTGAGCAGATGATCTTCAGCAAACAGGTAACGTGTGTGTCTGTCCGTCTGTCTCTCCCTTCTTTCCTTGTGTACTGGGTATTGAATGCAAGCTCTTTGTACTTAGTTACATCTCCAGCTCCTTTTTAATATTTTATTTTTAGACAGGGTCTGGCTAGGTCACTAGATTGCCCAGGCTGGGTTAGAACTTGTGATCCTCCTGCCTCAGCTTCCCAGAGTGGTGAGATTATAGGCATGTGTCCCCACATCTGGTTCTCATGTGTGTTTTTAGAGATAAGATGGGACAGATATCATTTTAAATAAGTAAAAATCCACTAAGCAGAATGATCAATGAACCCACTGTTTGTTTGCATATTGCATTCTGTATTCAGAGCCAAGAGCTAAATCTGAAAGAAAATGTGTCATGTTATAGGCTATTCTGAAAAATCACTTTCAGATCTAACCCTAATTTGGTTGTTTCTGAACTTTTAGTTTACTGACTTCTGTTTTTTGGGGCAGAGAAGATAAAAACTAGCTCATATTTTATATAAAGAACTTCACCAGCCAAAGGGAGCAATCAAAAATTTATATTTGACAAAGACTTATATTATCACTTAGGGTACTTGGTTATCTTATTCTCATGAGAAATCAAAGTTCAAGAGACAAGGCAGAAGTTTCATGCTTGGCGTAGCTCAGAAAGCACCTGAGTATGTTTTGGTAGAGTGAGAAGAAGAAGACGAAAAGATGATAGACATAAAGGCGATAAGGAATCTTTGGGGCGCAGGAGCCTCCAGCTGTGATCTGATGGCTTGCAGCCCCGTCCAGCTGCGATCTGATGGCCTGCAGCCCCGTCTGCAGTACGGGCAAGGCTCGGGCACCTGGGATGTTTGGGAACCCATGCGTGAAACTGACCAGAGTAGTTACTAACTTTGGAGTGAGAGACAATTACATCAATGCTGGCAACTTACCTAAACTAAGCTTAGCTCCCTCATGGGCCTGACGTGAGGATCAAGCACAACAGTGCACATAATGATGTGCTTCATGTGGTACCTGGCTTACAACACACACCTAATAGATGTCAAGTATTAGGAAAGAGATAGAGGAAGTCGAATAGAGTAAGGAACAAAGGATTTGCCAAAGATTATGGGTACACCACAGTATACATTCTCCTTGCTGCTTAGTAAAACAACTTTTAATTTGCAACTAGGCACTTCTACCTCAGGAAAAATAGCATTTCCCAATTCTCCTTGTAGCTGGGTGTGGTAGGAGAATAAATCCTAAACAACAAATGGGACTTCTTTAAAAGAAAGTTTAAACTTCCTCTGCTTCTTTCTCCTAGCATCATTGTGGAAGTGCTGTCTGATGCTTGAATAACCATTTTTGAACAAGAGGCAGAAGGCTAAGAATAAGAGAGAATAGTAAAATGAAAAAGGCTGGGATCTCATTACTGAGGAAGCCATCATCCCACTCTGACTCATCACCTCTGGACTTTTCAGCTGAGCAAAGGAAATGACTTTCTATCATATATAAGCCATGCTGTTTTCTTCTCTTTGTTATATTCAGATGAACCAAATTCTAACCGAGATTCCAGATCCCTGAATTGGTGGTTCAGTTGAGATCAGGAACTGAGAGATGCAGGTCAGAGTCAGGAAGAAGGTGCAGTGTGTGGTGGACACTGTAGCAGAGAGGGCCACTCTGAGCATCTCTCTGCCCAGGTGAACACACCTGAGGCCCTGTCATCTTGTTTCCTGCATGCTTCTTTCTCTTTGGCTTTATTTTAGATGGAAAATGACTTAGGAGTAGCTGGTGATACTTATGAGCACAGAAATTACCTGATCCAGTGAAGAGGCAAACCCAAAATGTGTTTTTGTAATTTGAAAGTTATGTAGAATTTAGGCTTTGCAGCTTTGTATGCAGTGAGGGAAAACAATTTTCTCAGAAATTCTCCAGTTTCCTCTGTATTACTATTATTTTTTCTGTCTATATCAGTGGTTCTCAAATTTTGTTGAACATGATTTTCATTCAGGTCCTTTTAAGCATTTTGAAGCCAAGCTGTAACCTAGACCAGTGGTGGCAAACCTGTGGCACGTGGGTTGTTTGTGTCACTGGAAGCTCTAAAATGTTCACCATCTCTGTATTTAGACCAATTAGATGAGGACAGAGAGAGTACAGCCTGTGCAACAGCCAGGTTTAAGATTCCCCAGCTGATCCCTGCCTGCAGCAGGTTGGAGAGGCAGTAACTTTAATTCTTACTGCTCAGTGTGGTCCTAGGCTAGTGGCACTGGGAATTTGTTGGAGATGCAGAATCGTATGCTCCAAGCTGAATCAAGTTCAATAAACTTTCCCAAGAGGCTCTGGCGATTTGTGTACCCACATTCTTGTGTGAGGAGTGTCCATTTCCATGGTGCTCACACCTCCACACCTATCCTAAGGAGGGCAGCCAATGTGACTCAGACAAGCTGGCCCATTATTCACCCTCAACATCTGACATAGCAGAGAAGAGAAGACATTATGTGCAAGGGGTGGAGCTATCTGTGGAATGATGACTCTCTGGTGACCAAGGGACAATCCCCTTACCCCTCTCTCAGAACAGGTCCCCATCACCGCCTCATGTTCTGCTGATCTCCTTCACCTTCTTCTGTGTTTTGAACTTGAGGACTCCCCCTAACATTGACCCCGGGCTGCTTTCACCACCTGTGCAATGGCCATTTCTCTGCTATACAGGCATTCTGGTGATTAGTGCTAAATGGCTGTCACAGTCGTGGCAACAATGATCAATTATAGAAATAATTGAATTGTATTGGTATCAGGTCATCTGACTGTGAATCAGGGTCTGCTGACTACACTCTCTGGGGGCAGGGAAAAAAATATTGCTACCGAAAGCACAGACTTCTTTTAAATGTGATAATTAGAGAGAAGCTGGTTCCCAAAGCAGAGAAAGAATTTACTTAAGGCACATGAGTGCCCAAGCCTAAGATGGAAGGTCTCCTGGAGAGGCAACTTGGTGAGAAGTATTTACCTTGACTTACTACACTGTACAGGTGGGTGTTTTACACACAAATATGTTCCATGTGATTTAAAATGGCATGGATTTTCCTCGTAGCATGCTGGAGAGCAAAGCAAAGATGTATTCTGTTGAAGGAGACACACAGCAGGACTGTCAGACTGCAGAGAGCCCCTGACAGTCACCAGTTTCCCTAAAGCATCATCACAGCCTTGTGGTGAAATTATAGATAACCTTGAAAGGCTCCAACAGTTGTGTGTGACTGACAGGATGATCAGACCCTGGACATGAGGGGGCATCTGACTGCTGAAACACCTTGAATCCCTCCATCCCAGAAGATCTGTATCAAGGATCTCTGAATCGCAGGGCTGTTTTAATGCATCACTTCCTGCAAAATCAGGCCAGCAGATGCCCATGGATTTAAGTATGGTAACCAATATGCTGAATCCCCCTGACTCTCAGCTTGTCAAAGTTTTTGTTTCTCATTACTTGTTTTTCAGATCTATTCTTCTCCAAAGTGGAAGTTATTAGGTCCTGGAGACCACTTATTTTGTTGCCTTTCAGGGAGCAGACAGTGACTTTTGCCTTCCTTTTGCCACTCGTCAATCTTTTTTTTTTTTTTTCCCCTTTTCTTCCTGTTTTGCAGCTTGTGGCTGCTACACATGACCCAGAAATGACTCATGGGCCTGGTGGTACCACCTCCCTCTGACCCTGTCATCTAATTGCTTCCTCCAGCAACTTGTATTTTTACAAACACACTCTGGATCTCCATCAGGGTTGCCTCACAAAATGTTCTTCTTGGGGATCACAGAACAATAACAGGATATAGTCTTGGCCTTTCTCAGAGCTTTTTCTTTGTTTAATATTTCAACCCTTCTTCCTCTACAGAGGTTTTCCCAATGGAACTAACTCATTAAATTGAGTCCTCTACAATAAGGCAAAGTCAGTTTTCTACAGAGGACATGATGGAGGTTGATCCAAACTAATGATATATAGCATGTTTTTTCATTCACCATTTATGCTCAATACTTTGTGTCTAATGTGTGGCTGGTAGTTTACCCTCCACATTGTCACTAGTGTTATTAGCATGTGTCGGGTCACATAACTGACCATGTCATGAAAACCTCAGAGAGGTGAGTGCCTGCACAGCCGACTGGTGTGGGCCCCACCCCACACACCAGTGACTCTGTCACGGGTCTCAGGCCTGCCTGGGCACCTCAGATCATCACCGATACCAAGCAGAGCCAACCATACCCATGTCACTGAGGAAAGTTCTGCAGACATAAAGGACACAAGAGCCAAGAACCACATATATTCAGAGGACACCGTAAGAACAAACTTTTCCTAGAAAAGCATTGATACTTGTCTTAACATAACCTCCCACAAACAAAACATAAAGTCAACATGGAGAACAAACTAAAAGGGGGAAATATATATGTGTACAAAGAAAATGACAAGACACAGAAGTAAAACACAACCCCAGATCCCCAACACACCCAGACAAATCCAGAGGACAATGACATGGAGGAAATCAGAAAGCACCCAACCAAACTCTCAGTAATGACAGCAGCGGAAGTTAAAAAACAGGTGAGGCTATGGTGAACATCAGACTGGAAATAATTGCCCAAGTTAAAAAAGAGCTGACAATCATAATGAGAGGCCTGCTTAGTGAATTCAGAGTAGACACAGATGAAAAAACGGGAGCTTAGAAAAAGGATGGAAAACTTGAATGTTCAACTCAGTAAAGAAATGGTACCCATGAAACAGATCCAAACATATATCTGAAAAATCAAAAACTCTTTGAAGGTATCGCAGTAGCTTGACTGAAAACGAAGATAGAATCTCAGACCTAGAAGACAGGTTGGCAATTAGTGAAAATGAAAAGGAAGTCCTCTTAAAAATAGCTAGAAACTATGAGAAATCACTACAATAGCTTCAAGATGATGCAAAGAAGAATATAAGAGTGATTGGAGTGAATGAAAAAGCAGGGGACAGAGTAAAGGATCTAAAAAGATTATTTATTGAAGTAATGACAGAAAACTTCCCAAGCAAAAGAAAAGAACTTGACATACAGATATGTGAGGCATATAGAACCCCAATTACCCATGACCAAAATAAATTCACACCAAGACATATAATAATCAAGATTCCAGAAATTAAACAAAAGAACAGAATACTGAAAATTGTTAGAGGAAAAAACCAAATCACTTATAAAGGTAAACTCATCAGAATCACAGCAGACTTCCCAACACAAACCCTTAAATCAAGGAGAGCCTGGAACAATATATTTCAAGCCTTAAAAGAAAACAATCTCCAAACCAGATTGATGTACCTGGCCAAACTATCTTACAAATTCAACAATGAAATAAGATACTTCCATGACAAAGAACAACTGAAGAAATTTATGACCTCCAAACCACGTCTACAAAATATTTTGAAGGATATCCTAGAAAAGGGAAAAGGAAACTATAATTACAAGGACACTAAATAAAAAGAACCCACCAGGTAAGCAAAGCAGTTACACTGAGGTGCAACACAGAACCAGCAACAGAAAAGATCTATGACAAAGATAAGTTAATACATAACAGCTGTAACCATCAATGTAAATGGTCTCAACTCACCAGTCAAAAGAAACAGACTAGCAGAATGGATCAAGAAACAAGATCCATCAATATGCTGCATGCAAGAGACACATTTAACCCAAAAGGAAATTCATAGCCTGAAAATCAAAGGATGGAAAACACTATTTCATGCAACGGGAACCCAGAAAAAAGCAGGGGTCGCTATCCTAATCTCAGACAAAGTGAACTTCAAACCAAGACTGATCAAGAGGGACAAAGAAGGTCATTACATACTTCTCAAGGAAAAACTCCAAGAGGAAGAAATAACTATCATTAATATTAATGGGCCAAATGTTGGTGCACCTGACTATATAAAACAAATCATAAGGAACATGAAAGATCATATAAACACTAACAATTATAATGGGGGACTTCAGTACCCCACTCTCACAAATAGAGAGATCAACTAGACAAAAAACTTAACAAAGAAATATCAAAACTGAATCAAATCTGTGAACAAATGGACTTAGCAGATGTTTAGAGAGTGTTCCATTCCACAACAGCAGAATACACACTCTTCTCAGCTGCATGGGGGTTATTCTCCAAAATAGACCACATACTAGCTCATAAAGCATACTTAAGTAAATGTAAGGGAATTCAAATTATCCCATGCATACTATCGGACCATATTTATTTGCCATTTTTATTTCTTCATGTGAGAAATGTTTATTCATTTCAGTTGCCCATTTTTGGATTGGGTCTTTAAATTTGGAAGGTTTAATTTTTTTTTGAGTTCTTTATATATTCTAGATGTTAGACCTTTGTCTGATGGATAGCTAGCAAAAATTTTTTCCCAGTCTGTGGGTTTTCGCCCTACTCTATTGGTGATTTCTTTTGCAGTGCAAAAGCTTTTTAATAGCATGTGGTCCCAAGCACTGATTCTTTGTATTGTTTCCTGTGCAGTCTGAGTTCTGTTCACAAATATTTTTCCTACCACTATGTCTTCAAGAGTTCTTCCTATTCTATTCTCTAGTAGATTTAGGGTTTCTGTTTTAATATTTAGATCTTTGACCCACTTCCATTTTAGTTTACTACATGGTGAGAGACGTGTGTCTAGTTTTAGTTTTCGGCATGTGGTTAGCCAATTTTTCCAGCACCATTTGTTAAATAGGCTATCCTTCTTCCAGTGAGGGTGTTTGGCTTCTTTGTCAAAGATGAGGTATTTGAGTGTGTTTGGGGTTGTTTCTGCATCCTCCAATCTATTCCATTGATCCTCAGGTCTGTCTTTTTGCCAGTACCATGCTGTTTTTAATACTGTAGCTCTATAGT
>PVJO010020739.1:0-31400 GCA_004026905.1 Hystrix cristata
CCCCTTCTGGCGGGCTTCTTTTGGCGGGCTTGTATAACTGCCTGGCGGGCTTCTTCCTGGAGCCTTGGGGGTGCTGTAAGTTGGAGGTTTTTCTCCTGGAACAAAGAACTTCCCGGCACAGGGTTATAAACAGGGTCATAAAGTGACCACACAAAGAACTTCCCATTTAGTACAAGTTTATCAGTGTGTTGTCTTTTCAAACTCATGATCTTTTTGTCTTAGCCTCCTGAGGGCGGGGATTATAGGCATGTGCCAACTTGCATGAGTTAGTGTACTGTTTTGGCTACTTTAGTTTTGTTATACATTTTGAAATTAAGAAGTATAGGCTTCCAGCTTTGTTCTTCTTTCTTAAGATTGGGCTACTTTAGGTGCTTTGAAATTCTGTTATAGGAGATAGGGCATGGCAAAGCCAGCTGGAGAAATAGGCAGGACTCGTCAATTACAAGTCCCCAGGGCAATATTAGGACCCCATATGTAGGACTTCTTGCAGACTCACATGAAGACATGGGTAAAAGAAGAGCCACCATCATGGAAAGCCACTATCATGCATGAGTCTGGACAGTAGCCCACACTGTTTCTCAGACATGGCATGTACTTTTAATTTTGGTTTTTACCCTCTTTTTTTCTTTGTTCAGCTCAAGTTTGCTCTTGTGGAGGTGTTTTTTTCCATACCCATTTACCCCACATTTCTCAAATAAACCTTTGGGTACATTTATCAGCTTGTCTTGTCTAATTCTTTGTTCGAGACAAGAAGGACCTGGAGTCATTTTGATTGGTGAGCGTTTCCTAAATAAACTACCCTATAGAAGTTGGTAGAGCCAGCCAGGAGAGTGTATTTTGGCATGGCCAGGCATGAGACTAAAGCTCTGGTATCAGAGACCAAGATAAGGCCCAAGTTGGGAAAATATTTTGTTTCATTCCACAAGGTTTCTTTTCTGCTTCTTTCCCTCACTCTCTCCTCTAAGCTGGGAATTGGGGGACTCTTCTCAAGTCACCAGGTGGGGGGTGCTTCCTGGTCTGGCTGTGGGGCTGGGGGAAGGGAATGTAGGCTTTCATTTTTCTTTCTAGCTGCTTGCACTCTGCAGGTATGCCTTGTTGTCTGTGTTTGCTTGTTGCGTATTTTGCTACGTTGGTTTGGTCTCTGTGTACCCTAGTTTGTAAATGGCTTTTTCTTGGTTTGTGTTTTAGTGGGGGGTGCTGCCATGTTACCTTGCTATGTGGTCAGCATCCATCTTGTCTTCTTGTGTGACTCTGCGTGACTTTTACATGGATATGCATCACCAGCCACCATCATGCTTTCATCCTTTTTTTTTTTCTTTTTTTCCCCCCATCTCTTTTTTTCTTTTTTTAAAATAACTGGCCTTGTGAGCTAAGATTCTGATTTTGGAGCACATATGGGCTTATGGAGAGCAAGAGAAGGAATCTTTTTCTTTCTTCCTGCACTACAAGTGCAGGAAAGCAGTGTGCTATCACTTTAAGAGCTCATGTGGCTGGAGGGATGCTGCTGTGGGCCCCTGCAGCCCCAGGCAAATGTGGGTGCATACTGAAGGGCAGATACAGGCCTGCAGTGAAACTGAGGGCCTGCTTCCATCCTGGTGGGCATTTCAGTCTTACTTAACTCCAGTGGGGAAGAAATGAAAACTCAAAAAAAAAAAAAAAAACAACCTTGTCTATTTTAAAATGCCCAAGGCTTTTGGACAAAGCCTAGTGCCTTGGCCACTCCAAGAGTCTGCCTGAGGCCATCATCACCTCGCTTTTGTGCTTCCCTGTTTAAATGCAACTAAGTTAAAGACTGATGCCTGATGACTGAATGAAACAGCATTTAGCATTTAAAAACTTAACTAAAGTAACTGTAAGTGTATGAAAAAAGCCATCCCAATTCTTAGTACTTTTCTGTCAAAATAAATGTGAGCGATGTTCCCCCCATGGTTTCTGATTAAGTAGGGCCATCCTGGTTAAGTAGAGTCATCAAGGGTCCAAAATAACAGATGAGCTATCAAGGGCTCTTTTTTTCTTTTTCTAAATAACTGGCCTTGTGAGCTAAGATTCTGAAGATTAGCTCAGGATCTAATCTAAGATTAGAAGAGACTTGAAATACCAGCTGAACCATCAAGGGGCTCAGAATTTACGCAAGTGGAACCATCAAGGGGATCAACTAGGTGGCTAAGGAAACTTTACTTGGGGAAATTCTGCCCTTATTTCAGGGAGTTTGGACTAGGTGAGGCCAACAGGTGACCCAGCCTCTTTCTCCCTAATGAGTTAATGGGTCCAAATGTGGAGACAAAGGCTCCTGCAGGGGTGCTTTCTTCTGTGGTAAAATGATGCCAGCTTCACCCTGGGGTTCTTGGCTAGAGCCATCTATCCAGGTTTTGTAAAGTTACACAAGGGGCACCTTGTGAACTTCGGGTCTCCTCTTTAAGGTGTGAGATACTACCTTAAGGAGCAGAGGCCTAGTTGTTTCCCATCTTTCCCTAGGTCCCAAGTCAGGCAGGTGGGAAATCTATTTGTTCTCATCACCACTTGGATTTGGCTGACTTTTTCACTAGGCCATATCCTTGATGACTGGGACAAATTTGATCTTGACAATTTAAAACAAGAACAGCTCATCTACTATTGTAATATGGTCTTGGTTCAATATGAACTGGGAGGTGGCAAAAGATAAGCATGGGATGGCACTCTAGACTATGATATTATTGTCTAGTTTCAATGTTTCTACTTAAAACATAAAAGGTGGAGTCAAATGTCTTATGTTCAGGATTTACAACTCTTTATAAAAGGGAAGGTTCAAAAACTATGGTACTTAGTACAGGCTTCGAGGGAAGACATTGATGTCCTGGATGATCCCATTCTAAGTAAGACCTCCATTTGTCTCTCAGGGGGATCTCAGTCTTGTTGATTAGTAGATCAACAAGGAGAATAGCCACACTGGGAGGTCACCTGACCTTGTTCTTGTAATTCTCAGACCAATAGATCAGATCTATCCCCTCTAGGTAGCCAGGGGACTCCATTAGAGTCTAGTGCCCCAGAGGAACCAGCATTCCTCAGCTCCCTCGGCAGCCCCACTGGGAACATACAACTTTAAGCCCTGAAGGTCGACCCCAAAGTGGTGCTTCCTTCTATTCTGTTTCACAACTTCTCTGCCCATAGAGAATTCCCAGAGATAGAAGGAAGTATTTGAGTCTATGCTCCTTTTTCAGTTACAGATGCCCAAATAATGCAAAGCAGAGAGACAAGGAGTCCTACTGAAAAGGCACAACACACTGATAAACTTGTACAGAATGTGAAGTTCTTTATGCGGTCACTTGTGTCTGCAAAAGCTCCAGGATGTGGTCAAGTGTGTCTGTCTTTTTATGACCCTGTGCCGGGAAGTTCTTTGTTCCAGGAAGAAGCCCGCCAGGCAGTTATACAAGCCCGCCAAAAGAAGCCGCCAGGAAGGGCTGCTCGAGTTTGAATAAACGCGGGGACCAATTATGTGCCGCCACACTTTCCTTTCTCGTGCGCACTCTCCCCTTCCCCCTCCCCTTCCCGCGCTTGTTCCCTACCCCATAAAAACCCCACACTCCTGTAGTCCGGGGCCATTACTTCTGCCTCCTAGGTGTGGGGTATGTACTGGCTCAGAGCTCTGTTTGAACAATAGCTTGTTGTTTTTGCATCGAACCTGGTCTCTTGTCGTTCTTGGGCGCCACTCACCCTTGTCCCGGGTAAGTTGGGGAGGTTTTAGCCTCAACACTACAAAAACCTAAATACTATGCCAATGAGCAATGTACTTTAAGAAGAAAACAAAAACACCCTGAAAAGGTTATTCCCCCTCCAATAAAACCAAACTGGGACTATAATACTAGTGAAGGACTAAAAACAATATCTGATATTCTGGCTACTTTTACCATGGAGATAAAGAGGTGTGTTGAGTCTTTTGCAAATATACTAATCAGGGAAAGTGTGGGATAGAATAGGACCTCTGCCTCAATGAGAATGCATCGTCTAGTGGCAGATTGATACTCAGTTCTCTCCCAAATTCCAGGTGATACTAATTGGTTCTGAATACATCCCCCTATATCCAGACTCCAAATTTCTGTTTTCATTTAAATGACATGATATTCTAGTTTATAGCCCCAGATATTCGGCATAGACTGCCAAAATTTCAGAAGGTTAAGATTATGGTTGTTGCAACTGGCACTGCTTTAAACCCACCCAGGTCAACTAAGGAAAAACCCAGGGACAACTGATGAAAGGGTCCGATTTCAAGTATAAGAAGACTGAACACTGGGCATGAGGTTGGTCCTGCTCTAATTGTGAGGCAGCTAATGCACCTGACTCTTGGCAGTGGGTCTGACTGTTCCCACTCCCAGAGATGGGCTAGGCCAGCCAAAACCCTCGTTTCCTGCTCTAATGACCGAGAAGGCCCAGGAGAATCTGCAATGCCCCTATCTATGGACATCATCATCGCCTCTGAGGAGCCCTGGTAATCCTGGATGTCATGAGTGAACCAATTCAACTGGTTATGGATACAGGGACAGCTCATTCTGTTTCAATTTCTTTCTCTAGAAAACTGTCTTCTAAGTCTATAGCCATAGTTGGAGTTGAAGAAGCCCCTAGTTGGAGGTTCTTTTACTCTTCTTCTCGTGTGTAACTTTGAAGGTCAAATGTTTTAATCATGAATTTCTAAGTGTTCCACAGTGTTCAATACCCTTGCTAGGAAGAGATTTATTAACAAAATTGTGGACAATTCTCAAATTCTATCTAAGGCCCAAAGAGATTTTACTTGCTGGGATGGCATCAAGTGTCTCTGACCAAATTAGCTAACAGGTAAATCCTGCTGCATGGTATAAAAAATACCTGGTAAGACAAATTCAGCTATACCAATAACTGTAAGACTACAACTCCTAGAGGCAGTTTGTCTTGCCAGACAGGTTGCAAGGTTACAGGCACGCACTGTAAAGGACAACAGAGAGACTTGTCTGAAATCTCCTTGGGAAATCAAAAGACTGATAGGGAGACAGAAAGGACAGCCCTACAATCCCTTAAGACTCTAGCCTGCTGGGTATGGTGGTGCACACCTGTAATCCCAGCACGTGGGAGGCTGAGGCAGGAGATTCACCTTGAGTTCAAGACCAGTCTGGACTACAAAGTAAATTCAAAGCCAGCCTCATTTACAGAATGAGACCCTGTCTCGAAAAATCAAAAAGAAGAGAGGAAAAATAAAAAAAGACTAGCCTTATTCCCAGTTCTCGAGGAACCATAAAAAGCAGTCTATTACCCATCCTCACCCCACTGGGAAAATAAATGGGCCTTAGGACAAGGAGGAAAAAAGGGACTCTGGTGGTATTTTGAAAATAAACTGGTTCTTCCTCAAGGGACACAGTGGAAGACTATAAAAACACTTCATGATTCCTTCCATATGGGAAGAGATGCTACAGTGGACATGATCACTTGAGTTTTCATAGGACTAGGACTAGTGGCAACCACTCCACAGTTCTGCAAAGCTTGCCCACTTTGTGCTTACAACAACCTGGGAAGGCCCCAGCCACCTTCTTTATTAGACCTTTATGGAGTAGAGGGACACACCCTGGGTAGGACTGGCAGTTAGACTTTGCCCATATGCCACCATGTAGAAGAATTAAACAGATATTGGTCCTAATCAACACCTTTACAGGCTCGATTGAAGTCTTTTCTACCCATTCAGAAAAGGCTACAGAAGTAGTCAAGGTGTTTCTTAAAAAGAAATCATCCCCCAATTTGGAGTATCCCAGTCTCTCCAGAGTGACAATGGATCTTCTTTTATTTCCCAAATAACTCAGGGAGGGGCAAAGGCTTTAGGAATAAAGTACCACTTGCATTTCACTTGGTGGCCTCAATTATCTGGGAAGGTAGAAAGAGCCAATCAAACCCTAAAGCAAGCTCTGGCAAAACTTTGTGACTCTTGGTGCTTGTAAAATCTTGGAAAGAGGGACCACCAGCAGACCAGGTAAAATGGAAAGTCCCTTTCCCAGCGATCGTTGCCACCCCTACTGCAGTAAGGATGGCAGAGATCGATAAGTGGATTCATCTTTCTAGATTAAGGCTAGTCCCGCCTGAACTGTCTAAAGAACGGCATCACCCAAATGGAAAAAAACTACTCCTGCAAACTTCTAGAAGATTTGAAATTTCTCTTCAAAAAGCAAAACTCCAGTGCTACTACATATAAATTAACAAGATCTGGCTAAGGCCATGGATCTCAGACTCTTGATCATTTATCTGACATACTGTCTAACACACATTCTTCTCTACAGGAAGCATGGAAGTCTGACCTGCTCCTCACATCTGGGCTAATAGTAAAGCTTCTTTCTTCCATCAAACAGACGGCTTAATGGTCACCAATTCTTTTTTCATTATTTTTTGAAAGATTTTACTTCCCTGAACCTGGGGACGAGCCACAGCACCCCAAGATAGTTGGAGAGAACATAATCTCTAATAAGCAGGGTCTACACCCCCTTCCAGCTTGAAGAAGCTGCAGAAGACAGAGACCTCCAGTCCCTCAGCACCCCATTAAGATTTATGGGATGTATGTCTCTCAGGGGGAAGTGCTACAGAAGAAGGGCATAGCAAACTCGCTGGAGAAATGGGTGGGACTTGCCAATTGCAAGATCTCAGGGCAATGCGAAGACCCTGTATATGCTCATGAAGACGTGGAGGGCATAAGAGGAGAGTGGCCATCGTGGACAGCTGCTATTTTGCATGAGTCTGTACAATAGTGTGCGCTGTGTTTCTCAGACACAGTGTGTACTTTTATTTTTGCTTTTTACCCTCTTTTTTTCTTTGTTCAGCCCAAGTTCGCTCTGCAGAGCTGGTTTTTCCCATACCCATTTATCCTGCATTTTTCAAATAAAGTTTTTGGCACCATTATTGACTTGTCTCATTCGAGTCTTGGTTTGAGATGAGAAGGACCTGGAGTACTTTTGATTGGTGAGCCTTTTCTAAAGAAATTACTCTGTAACAGGTCTATATGAATTTTAGAATTTTTCCTATTTCTGTAAAAACATCATTAAGGGGCTGGGGATTTAGCTCAGTGGTTAGAGTGCTTGTCTAGCAAGCACAAGGCCCTGAGTTTGATCCCCGGCACCAAAAAACAAAAACAAAAACAGCCTTGTAAGCACAAGGCCCTGAGTTCGATTCCCGGCACCACAAAAAAACAAAACAAAACAAAAACAAAAACAAAAACACATCATTAGAATTTTGATAGGAATTGCACTGAATCTGTAAAATTGCTTTAGATAGTAAGGATTTTGTTTTTTTCAGTACTGGGGATTAAATCCAGGGGAACTCTACCACTGGTCATTTTTTTTTTTTTTTTGGTCCTGGGGATCGAACTCAGGGCCTTGTGCTTGCGAGGCAAGTGCTCTGCCACTGAGCTAGATCCCCAACCCCTTATTTTTTCTTTTAAGACAGGATCTTACTAAATTGTCCAGGCTGGCCTTGAACTTGTGATCCTCCTGCCTCAGCTTCCTGAGTAGCTTCCAAGGATTACAGGCATATGCCACTGTGCCCAGCTAGTAGGGACATTTTAATGATAGTAAATCTTCCAGTCCACAAACATGGGATTAGTATCCATTTATTTGTGTCTTCCATTTTCAATTCCTTTCACAAAGATTTGTAGTTACTCGTGTACAAGTCTTCCTGATTAAATTGTTCCTAAGCATTTTATCTTTTTTGGTGATTGTAAGTGGTGCTTTTTCTTAACTTCCCTTTGCATTATATATTGTTAGTGTATAAACATACAAATGATTTCTCAACATTAATTTTGTATCCTGTAATTTTGCTGTGTTTATTAGTTCTAACAGGTTTTTTGTGGATTCTTTAGGGTTTCTAAAAATAAAATCATGTCATTTATAAAGAGACAAATTTACTTCTTCCTTTTCAACTTGGTACATTTTATTTCTTTTTCTTGACTAATTGTTTTAAGTAGGACTTCCAGTACCATGTTGACTAGAAGTGGTGAGAACAGGCATCCTTGCCTTGTTCATGATCTTAGAGGAAAAACTTTTAGTTTTTCACTATAGAACATGATGCTAATTGTGAACTTTTCCTATATAATTTTTATTATGTTAAGGTAATTTTCTTGTATTCCTAGTTTTTTGAGTGTTTTTATTGTGAAAGGGTGTTCGATTTTGTCAAATGCCTTTTCTGCCATAGTTGATATGATGATGTGTTTTTTTGTCCTTTGTTCTGTTAATGTGATCACACTCACTGATTTCCAGGTGTTGAACCATCCTTGCCTTCTAGGAACAACTCCTGGTTTTGGCGTATCATCCTCTTACTGTGGTATTGCTTTATTGGTATTTTGTTGATGAATTTTGCATTAATATTCATCAGGAATTTATTCTATAGTTTTTTGTGGTATCAGAGTAACGGCCTCATAAAATGAATTCAGAAATGTCCTCTTTGATATTTTGGAAGGGTTTGAGAACGATTAGTGCTAATAATTCTTCTTGTTTTTTTTCTTGTTCCTTCTCCTATGTGTGGTACTGGGGATTGAGCTGAGGGCCTCTGTACTGAACTCTATCTCCAGCCCTTTTAAAATTTTTTATTTTGAGACGTTTTCTCTAAATCACTAAATTGCCCAGGCCTGCCTCAGCCACCCAGAATGCTGGGATTACAGCATACACCACTACAACCAGTTTGGAGACTATTTAACATTTAAAGAATGTTGCACAGCCAAATGAGGTGATCATGCCTATAATCCTAGCACTCTGGGAGGCTGAGGCAAGAGTATTTCAAATTTGAGTTTAGGCAGAGCAATTTAGTGATTTAGTAAAACCTTGTCTCAACAAAAAAACAAGCAAACAAACAAACTAATGGCTGGCTATATACCTCAGTGTAAAGGCTCTAGATTTAATCCCCAGTGCCACAAAACAAAACAAAACAAAACATAGAAAGTCTTCAGTGACCCCATTTGAGCCTGAGCTTTTCTTTGTGGGGAGGTATTTGATCAGATTAAAATCACCTTACTAGTTATAGTTCTTGCAATTTCTATTCCTTTATGACTCATTCTTGGTAGGTGGTATATTTCTAGGAATTTATCACTTTCTCCTAGGTTATCCGATTTGTTGGCCCATGAATATGCATAATAGTCTTTTGTAATCTTTTTTATTTCTGTGGCGCCTGTTGTACTGTTTCTGTTTCATTCTTGATTTTAGTTGATTGAATTGTCTTTTCTTAGTTTATCTAGCTAACAGTCTGTTGATTTTGTTGAGCTTTTCAAAAAATCCACATTTGGTTTTGTTAATTTTTTCTATTCTATTTCATATATTTCTGCTCTAGTCTTTATCATATTCTTCTTTCTGCTCACTTTGGAGTTTGTATATTCTTTTACTAGTATTTTGGGTCACAAAGGTAGGTTTTTGAGGTTTTTTTTTTTTTTTTTTTTTTTTTTTTTTTTTTTTTTTTTTTTTTTTTTTTTTTTTTTTTTTTTTTTTTTGTAGCTCTCATTGAGCTACATCCCCAGTCCTTTTTATTTTTTTTTAAATTTGAAACAGGGTCTCACTAAGTCACCAAACTGCCAAGGCTGGGCTCAAACTTTGATCCTCTTGCCTCAGACTTCCACAGTGCTGGGATTACAGGTGTGTGCTACCATGCCCAGCTCCTCGATTTAAAAACCTTATTCTTTATTAAATGTAGCATTTACTAGTATAAACTCCTCTCTTTTTTGCTGTGCACCATAAGTTTTGGCATATTATGTCTTCATTTTTATTTTGTCAATATATTTTCTAATTTCTTTTGAGACCTGTACCAGAATGTGTTGCTGAATGTCCACATATTTGTTTTGCTACTGTTTTTGATTTCTAGTTTCATTTCTTATAATCAGAAAAGATACATGGGATGATTTCAATCTTAATTTTGTTGACATTTTTGTGACCTAACACATGGTCTATCCTGGAGAATGTTGTATGTGTGTTTGCGAGGACTGTGTACCCTGCTGCTTCTATTTGTCTGGTGTGGTTTGAACATGGCTATGCCCACTGTGACTAAAGGCTTGGTCCCTAGAGTGGTGTTATCGGGAGGGGGTAAAACCTCTGGAAGTGGGGCTTAGGGGGAGGTCTTATGGTTTTTGGGGGCATGAAGCATTTCTCTTATGATGCTTTTGATTGTTCTTGGGAGAAGGCTGTTCTGAAAGGAGAAAGTCTGGCCTTGTTTGAGATGTCACTGCTCCTATATGAGCTTCTGCCAGGATGCACTGCCATCTGCTGCCCTCCCCAGGCACCAAACAAATGGGCCTCTTTCACTTGCTCTTAAACACTGTATCTCCAAAACTGTAAGCTAAACAAAACTTTTCTCTTTATAAAGTCAGCTGCTGGCAAGTATTTCATTATAGTCACAGAAAGCTGACTAATATAACATCTGTCAGGTCCAGTTGGTCTATAGTGTGGTTCAATTCCTGTTTCCTTATTGATCTTCTGTCTGGTTGTTCTCTCATAGGTTTGTATATTTTAAATACATGATGTTTAGATTTCATCAAGCACACATTTAAAACAGTGCCTCAATAGTTTTATTTGAAAATGTTGTGATATCTAAAATACTTCAGAAATCACACCCTTCGTAATGATTTAAAAATGATGAAAAATTCTGGAAGTCAACTTGAAAAATGTGCAGAGCATTACATAGTGGTTTTTTTTTTTGTGCTGGGGATCGAACTCAGGGCCTTGTGCTTGCAAGGCAAGCACTCTAACAACTGAGCTATATCCTCAGCCCCAGCATTACATAGTTTAAAAAATTCCCGTTGGGAGCACAGAAGCAACCTGGTGAAGCCAGACTTCACAGAGTGGCAGGGTCACTGCAATATAAGATGGGTGCTACCTAGGAAAACTTCCTGGAGGAGGGATGAGCTTAGCAGGAACAGAAAGCAACAGCCAGGCAGGCCCAGGGGAGGACAGCAGGGAAGAGAGACACAGCTCTGCTTGGAAGACAGAGTAGGGCGATGGTGGGTATCAAGGCTGGGGAGTGGTTGAGGAGGCTGATTCCTGCATTTTCAGCACTTCATTACTGTTACAAAATACCTGAGATAGTCAACTTACAAAGAGGAAAGTTTCACTTTGGCTCACAGTTTGAGGGGTTGCAGTTCATGGTTGCCAGCTTCATTGCTTTTGGGCCTGTGAGGAGGCAGCACTGCATGGAGGCTAACCCATGGCAGAGAACAGCTCTTCAACTGCTGGGTGTGGTGGTCCACACTGGTGATCCCAGCTACTCAGGAAGCTGAGGGAGGAGGACCAAAACTTCAAAGCCAGCCCAGGCAACTTAGCAAAACCTCGTCTAAATAAATAAGTAAATAAATACATTTTTAAAAAGGGCTGGAAAGAGAATTGGGGATTTAGCTCAGAAGTAGAGTGCTTGCTTAGCAAGCACAAGACCCTGAGTCCAATCCCCAACACCTGCCCCAAAAGGGCTAGAAAGGGGATGTAGCTCAAGGGTAGAGGGCTCCTGGGTTCACCAGTCCTGAAAAAAAAACAAACAAAAAACTCCTGTTCAGTTCATGGGCAGAACACAAAGGAAAGAAAGAGGAAGGGGTGATGGTCCTGTAATCCCCACTGAAGGGGTGCCTGCATAGCCTAAAACCTTCCATTAGGCTCCACCTCTTAAAGCTTCCACTCAGCTGGGGATTCAGCCTTTAACACATGGGTCTTTGGGGAACTTTCTAGAGGCAAACGGTGGCAATCCTTGAAGCCCAAGGGAGGGGGATCTCGTGGGGAGTCCAGGGGCAGTTCAGCACAGAGTTACCCTTCTTGCCCCTCCCTGCCAGCAACCAGCTCCTCGGTCACTTCCCAACCTTCTCTGCAGCGCGCTCACGGCCCCCACTTGGCATTCCCATCCGTCGTGCCAAAGGGCGGGAAGCTGGTGGGAGGGGAAGAGCCCTGGTATCTCTGTATCGGAGACCAGAAAGAAAGAGTCCCTCAGGAGGCATGAGGGATGGGTCGGCCACTCCTTCCTTGCGGAAGGCAGGATCCCAGGTTTTCTACTTCACCAAGACTTCAGCACAGCTGGCGGAAAATGGGTGCATGTGTGTGACCTCAGTAAGAAGCCTGTTGTTGATGCGTCTTTGAAACTCCATCGAGGATGGAGAATTTTAATGGCAGTCAGGGCTTTAGCTTCAGGGCCGGGAGCCAGAGAGGTCCCAGAGGAGCCCGACCAGCCACACAGGGTCAAGTGGCTCCCCTGGAGGCTTCCCTGGGGACCGCTGGGTGAGAAAAGGGGGCAGGACCAGACAGACTGAGCCGAGCAGGCGTCTGTGAGCCCTTTTCTCAGCACTCTGTCTGGGGTCTCGCACTGGCCTGGCCCAAAGTCCAGTCCACTTTCGAGGGAGGCAAGGGTGCCTAGTAAGTTGTGTTTGGAAATCTATCTGTAGACTTGTCATTTTTTAGAGTAATGACTTGGCTTATTGTGTCACATCAGGGTAAAGAACCTAAAACCAAGCCGAGCATGTTAGCGCACACCTGTATCCCAGAACTCTGGGAGGCTGAGGCAGGAGAATCACAAGTTTGAGTCAAGTCTGGGTAAATGTATATATGAGCTGGGGATGTAACTCAGTGTGAAGGCCCTGGGTTCAATTTCAGTACCCACAAACTAAACCTAAAACTGCCTGTGTCACTGTTGTAGTTCCTATAAATTTGGTTTTGTTTTCTGTTTACATTCCTAGTAAATTTCTTTACAAAGAACTAAACAAGGCTGGGGTGGTGGCACATGCTGAGGAGGCTGAGGCAGGAGGCTGAGGCAGGAGAACTCCCCACAAAGTAGGGAGGCTGAGGGAGGAGGCAGGAGGCTGAGGCAGGAGGATTCCCCACAAGTTTGAGATCAGCCTGGGCTACATAGTGAGTTCTAGGCCAGCCTGAACCATGTAGCAAGATCCAGTCTAAAAAAAACTTTCAAGCTTGGCCTACATAATTTAGCAGCTTAGCAAATAAAAAGGGCTAGATATGTAGCTGAGGACAATGACCCTGGGTTCTAGCCTCAGCACTGAACACACCACTAAAAAGAAAAAAAAAAAAGAAATCCAACTAAACAATCCTTTCTGTTGTGCAATGTTAAAAGTTTGTAAAAATCACTTTCACATTCAAGGCTTATCAGTTCCTCCTGACAAGCCTATGAGTCAGGAGTCATGTTTCATGGCTGACAATATCAGGTGAGCACTTACTGCTGGAGGCTGGGAGACTCTGTCTCAGATTCTCTCTTTTACTGTGTAGAATGCCCAAAGGGCAGGGGTACTTGTCCACGTCTTGGCCCCCATACAGTGGAGGGCCAGGTGTGTCCCCCTCAGGCCCTGGTGAGTGGCTGTGTTTCTGCTGTACACTTACTCATTCCTTCCGTTAGATCGTGGTACCTTGTGTGTTCCAGACTCAGCAGAGGCTGCAACAAAAGAGTGAGAGATATTTCTTGATTTTTATGGGGTTCACAAATTTAGAGGACAAGACAGCAAATAGCTCCAAGATCACGCAAACAAGTGGATAATTACAGACTGAGATAACCTCAGAAGGATCCTGTCAGTAGGACTTTTCAATAAAGTAACCGGACTTAGCTTGGATGTATCTTCGGAGTAGCTTTGTGGAAGGGGGTGGGTGGGAGGTAGAAGAAGGGACTGATCTGTGGGCTGCATTGTGGAAAACTGGGCAGCCCTTGAGGACTTGTGGGTCTGATGGACCCGTGACAGGAAGATGTCCGGGAGACTCGTCTGGCTTGTGTGGCCAGAATGGTGGTGCCATTTATTGGCCCAGATGACCCTGGGAGAGGCCTAGATTTTTTCCCCTGGTTGGGGAGAGGATGTGGATATTGCAATTCATTTTAATCCTGTGGTGATGTCAAAAAAGAAGTCTATCCACTTCTAGAGTTCAGAGGGAAGGGCTGGCTTGGCAGTTGCAGAGGTGGAAGCGTTTAGGTGGTAACCTAGGCACTGGACACAGAAGGGCTTGCTGAGGGACAGAGCATGCAGCGAGGAGGAGAGGATGTGTCTAAAGGCGTCTCAAGCTTGTGGGGTTCACCTCCTCCCTTCCCCTCCGTCTTCAACTGCTCTTGTGCCTGCTTCAGGTTAGCTCCTGTCTCCTGGTTGCTCAGCATGGAAACCTGGAGTCAGACCTTGTCATCTGTATATCTCACATCCCACATCTCTCCTGATTTCAAATCCTGCCAGTTCCACCTTCAAAATACATCCAGAATTGATTCTTCTTTCCACTTCCATTCCTACCATTTGATCAGAATCATGGTCATCTGTCACTTAAACTTTCAGACTAATTTTTAAATTATTTCTCAGCATCTCCCTTTGTCCCTTGAGAAGACTGTATGCTACCCCTCAGCTTTATAATCCCAGCTTTATAATACAGCAGGCATGGCAGTTATTTTTAAAATGTACAAGAGATCACGTTCCCTTCAGCTCAGAATCTCCCAGTGGCTCTGTTTTCCTCAGAGTGGAAGCCAAAATCTTTCCAATGCTCCGAGGTTCCTGTCGGTTCTCTGACTTGCTCCCTTGAGCCTTCTCACTTGGTCGTCCTGGCCCTGCGGCCGTCTCTCCCAGACTTTCACGGAGCCCCTCCCTTACCCTCCTTCAGTCTGTACTCGAATGTTGCTCAAATGTCAGATGCTTCAGTGGGACCTTCCTTGACCACTTTATCTAAAGTAGAACGTTCTTTAGCTTGGGAGTAGAGTGGTCACCTAGCGTGCAAAAGGCCCTGAGTTTGATTCTTGGCACTGTGAAAAAGAAAGAGGAGAAGGAGGAGAAGCAGGAGGAGGAGGAGGAAGAGAAGGAGGGGAGATGGAAGATCACAACAGCAACAACAAAATTGGACTCTGTCTTGTGGAGTGCACTATCTCCGTTCCTGCTTTATTTTACCACATAACACTTATAACCTCTAAAACACTGTTTTACCGGTTTGTTTTTCCTTACTACAACACAAGCTTCTTTTTGTTTTTTGGTACTGGGGATCGAACTCAGGACCTTGTGCTTGCTAGTTAAGCACTCTAACTACTGACCTAAATCCCCAGCAACACAAGCTTCTTGTAGAAAGATCTCCTTTTGTCTTCACTGTGGTGTCCTTATGCCCAGCACACAGTCAGTGCTTGATATTTGTTTAATAATGAACCTACGCACCGATGCCTCAGAATCTGAAATTTATCACTTCTAGACACAAACTCCAGGTTTCCCCTCCAAGTCTTCGCTCCTACTGCCTCTATTCCTGCTGTTTTATGCATGATGTTACCAGCTACTCAGCTGGGAGTCTTAGCGGGGTGTGGTGGCACACGCTTCTAACTCAGAGACTTAGGCAGGAATGTTGCAAGTTGGAGCCCAGCCTTGTGAAGAGCCTCTTGACTTAGCGAGACCCCGTCTCAAAATAAAAAAGGGTTAGGTATGTAACTCAGTGGCCCTGGGTTCGATTCGATTCTCAGTACTGGAAAAAATCAAATGCTAGGAGTCTTTCTGGGTTTTTCCTTATCCCTCATTCTCCAGGTCTGCTTGATCATCAAATTCTATTGATTGTACCTCAAAAACTAAATCTCGAATATGCTTCTTTCCTTCCCCAGCGCCCCTCGTTCCATTTCAAAACCCCACCTTCCACCAGTGTAAGCGACAGCCCCGTTTGCTTCCACGGTGGCTTCCTGCAATCTGTTTTCAGGAATAACTACCAAGATCCTCTTTTCTGCTTCTTTTTTGCAATGTCCGTGACCCGTGTCCATTAACAGCAGCAATATATTAAGCAATGCGGCAAAGTACAGAGAAGAAAGACAAAAAAAAAAAATGACTAGCCCAACACCCAGAAATAAGCATTGTTATTTGGTGAACATCACTCTGATATCTCTCTGTGAGTATATAGTTGATCCTTCATATATGAAGGTTTCATACTCTTGGATTCAGCTAATCAACTTTTGAGGATCGAAAACATAATTTTTTTTTGAGACAGGATCTCACTATGTAGCCCAGGCTGGCCTTGAACTTGCAATGGTCTTCCTGCCTCAGCCTCCTGGGTGCTAGGATCACAGGTGTGAGCCACTGAGCTTTGCTAAAGAAATTTTTTTGTCTGTATTGAACAGGTACAGATGTTTCCTCCTCTTGTCATTATTCCCTAAACAATATAGTATAATTGCTGTTTTCATGGAATTTATGTTGCATTATTATTGGTAATCTAGTGATGATTTAAAGTATACGGGAGGAGCTGGGGATTTAGCTCAGTGGTTAAAGTGCTTGCTTTGCAAACACAAGGACCCAAGTTCGATCCCCAGCACCAAAAAAAAAAAAAAAAAAAAAACCCAAAAAATAAAGTATACGGGAAAATATGTGTAAGTTATATGCACTTTTGATGCCAAGGCATAAAAGAGACTTCGGCGTGGTAGTGCATGCCTGTAATCCTAGAATTGGGAGGCTGAGGCAGGAGGATCTCCATGAGTTCAAGGCCAGCCTGGGGAGCATGGTGAGTTCAAGGCCAGCCTGAACTACACAGTGAGACCCTGACTCAAAAAAAAAAAAAAAAAAAAGGACTTCAGCATTCACAGATGTTGGCTCTTCAAGGGGTCCTGGTCCCTACACTGCCCCCCACCCCAGGAGATGACTACAGACAGCTAAGAAGACTGAGAGGTTTACAGAAAAGGGTCACACATGTGGGAGCATGGCCCCTTTAACTCATTAAACATGCGCTGTTTAAATTTTACTTGTATTTATCCAAAGGAAAAACAAGCAAATTACCGAACTTCAGATTTTTTTCACCATGAGAAATATTAACTCCTAAAAGACCCCACAGATAAAAACCATTTCCTTACCATATGTTTCCATTTTAGACAATTACTGTGGATTCTTCCTGGAGAATAAGGAAAACTACCTTGCACCTATCCCACTCCCCCCCCCTCAGTCTCCCTACTTGCTACAGTTGTACTACTTCATTTTAAAATGTTGGTGTAGACACAGTTTATGTTCCGTTTTGTAGCCATAGTTTCCGTGTACGCCGAGCCTTAGGTCTCTGAATTCACCATTCACAAACAGACCTGTTAGCCTTGCTGCTTCACTCTGGCATCCTTTATTTGGTTCATTATTTGCTTGGTTGGATTTCAAAGTGCTTTTGGCTCATGTATTGCTGAGTTCTTTGAGCTTCAGACTGCTGTTGCCTGGCAGGGAACACAGTTCTCAGGACTCTCTTTTCTCTTTTCTCTTCAAGCCCTGAGGACGCTGTTCCACTTCTGCGTGTCACTGTAAAATTGCAGGCTAGCTGAATTTTTCCCTTGTATGCAACTTGCTTTCTTTTCATGGATGCTCTCTACTCAGGGCCTTGCACTTGCTAGGCAGCACTCTAACTGTTGAGCTAAATCCCCAGCTCTTAAATTACTTTGCTTACTTTTTTTTGAGACAGGGTCTTGCTGTGTAGTTCAGTCTGGCCTTGAACTCACTATGTAGTCCAGGCTGGCCTCAAACTCTCAGTGATCCTCCTGCCTCAGCCTCCCAAGTGTTGAGATTACAGGCTTTTTTTTTTTTTAAGAGTGAAAATATTCCCTTTAGGATGAAAATGATCATTAAAATTTTGTGCACTGAAAATACTCTCTTGACAACAGTCATCATTTGGGATCAAGGTAAGTATGGTAGCATGGTCTTCTGAGAAGTACTGTGTAAAAAGGGATTAACAGCGTATAGAAAGATCCACTTCCTACTGTGTGCACCAAGTCTGCGCACATTCCCAGCCTCTGTTCTTGCCATTACAAACCACTGAGAAAAGAGAAAACAGAAATGGTGGTAGTGAATCAGATAAATGTTTCCAATGGTTTTTTTTGGTTTTTTTTGTTTTTTTTTGTTTTGTTTTGTTTTGTTTTGGCGGGTGCTGGGGATTGAACTCAGGGCCTTGTGCTTGCCAAGCAAAGATTCTACCAGTTGAACTGAATCCCCAACCCTAAAATGTTTCCAGTGAAAATCTTAACACATTAACCTTAAAGTGCATATTTTTTGTGCTCTAACCATTACCACAGTGCTTGGTAAACTTGGGTTCGTTGGCTTCCTTATCTTTGAAACATCAAAATCTTGAGAGCGTCAGAGGATGGGACTCGCCATGCCCCACAGAGTTACTGCCGAGTGGGCTTTGCCACGACCCGGCCTGTCCCATTTTTCAGTGGCTGTCTTACCAGTATAGATTTAGTCTTCATAAAGTAAAGAAAACTTCACAGCAGCAAGTCTGTATTCATCACCGTGAAGTATGTTTTCAAAGAAATTTGAAGTTCTGTTTTGAATTCAATCACCTGCTCTCGAAGTATCCTCATTTGTGAAACGTCTGTAGAATGTATCGATATTTATTAAAATTCGAATGCTCTGCCGTGTGAATACGGTTAGAGGGTGAGATCTCACCACCTTCATGGCAGTTGTCAAAGACCAGCCAGAGTCGGTAGGGTGCCCAAACCTAACCTGTGGGCGGGATGACTGGACTGTCCTGTACAGTTTCATGTGCCATCCACACTGCCGACTGTGATTCCTTTTTTTTTTTTTTTTGGTGGTGCCGGGGATCGAACTCAGGCCCTTGTGCTTGCAAGGCAAGCACTCTAATCACTGAGCTAAATCCCCAGCTCCCCAACTGTGATTTCTTTTGCAATGATGAGAGTCATCTCCACTTTCCCATCATAAATGAGGGTATTCAAGATGGTTTCAGGGTTCTCCATGGACAGCTCTACCTCACTGATCCCGAGTTCGCAGATGTATTTCTACACTTCATGTGATGAGGCAAGTGAACTATTTCTCTAAATCACTGGGTTCTGTTTGCTTTCTGCCTTGGATTGTCGGAATTTGAAACACTGTTGGTTAAGCACCTCTTCAAATTCAGATTTGAAATCCTGGTCACTGTACCAGGCCCCCCAGGCCCCAGTCATGGCACAGTCAGGCTGCAGGTTATACAGCATATATACTTTCCTTTTGGAAGCCTCTATGAAACTAACAGCTTTGATGAGTTTTTTACTTTCCAAATCCTTTAGAATTTTGTTGATTTCCATTAATGGCAAGTTACTTTCATATTAAATATCTCTGCTCCATATTTCTTTATTTCCCACAGGCTCTATGATCTGATATACTAGTTTTTCTTGGTTATTTGAGTCCTTCATTTTCTCACATTCTGAGAGTCCTTTATTCCGTGTAAAAGGTCTGTATCGCTCCTTAAGAGATCCAACGGACCCATGGACAACAGTCTACTGATGGCCACTGCCTGCTGACGGGCTTCTACAAGGCATTTTATTCCGAATTACTTGGTCTGTGATTCCATGAGGAAACCGATGTCATAGTTCTATGATCCTGTTTTCTATTTTTTTTTTTTTTTTCTGTTTTCTATTTTGAATGGAACCACGTTGGGCAACTGCAGCTCCACCTCCTCCTCAGCCATGAGGACACAGTCCCTGGCCTGGAAGAAGAGACATGGCGGGAAGCTGGCCAGGGAACCACAGGAGCCAGCAGAGACGGTGCCGGCCACAGGCTTTGCCAACTTTTTAATGATATAATACTTCAAGTGTACAGGAAAGTACAAAAAAAGCACGACATCCAAACATTAGCTTCCTTGAGCTCGAGCATTTTTCTGCATTTGTTTCAGATTACTTAAAATAAATAAATAAAAGTTACATGTTCAGTTAAAAGCCTCTGTGTGCAATCCTGTATTGCACTCACCCTTTCCACAGCTGTGGCCATATCCTGAATTACATGCTTGTGATTTTCTTAATTAGCTTTTTTTCCTGGGCATGGGGGCGCCCATCTGTAATCACAGCTACTCAGGAGGCTGACACGAGGATCGAAAGTTGAAAGCCAGCCGGGGCTACTTAGTGAAACCCTCTCTCAAAACAAAAAATGAAACATGCTGGGCATGTCCCTCAGTGTAAAAGCTCTGGCTTCGATTCCCAATACTGATGAGAAAAAACAAAAACCAAAAAACAAAAAGACAAAACCAAAAACAAAAAGGGAGGCTTGGGTAGCGCCGTGGCAGAGTGCTTTCAAGCAGGAGGCCCTGAGTTCAATTCCTAGAACAGAAAAAAAATTTTTTTTGGCATTACATAAATACCTATTCTTAACCAATATATTATTTAGCATCGCATGTTTTTCTACTCTGCATAAGTGGTCTCATTATGTGTAGGTCCTTCTGCAGCTTCCTTTCCTGTTTAAAATGAGATTTATCCATATTGCTAGAGTCCGTTCGTTTTCACTACTCTATTATATTTCACTGGATTAATTTTTTTTTTTTTCATTTTTGGTTCTGGAGATCGAACTTGGGGCCTTGTTCTTGCAAGGCAAGCACTCTAACCACTGAGCTAAATTCCCAGCCTAGTTTTACCCTTTATACTTTCACCAAGTAATTTTTATGCTACAGTTATTTAGTCATGAGAGTCAATTTTCTGGTTCCTCAACTTGAACTTTTTTTTTTTTGATACTGGAACCCAGGACTTTCACACTGAGCTAACATCTTCAGCCTTTTTTTATTTTTTGTTTTGAGACAAGGTTGTTGGAAATAAGTCCCAGACTCAAATTGTTGGTGCAGATAATAAAGCACTCAGACACTAAGAAATCTCCACAAGGTTTTTCACTTTTGCAAAAGGGTGCAAGCATGAGGTAGCAAGCAAGCACACAGGATAAGAGAAGGTCTGCCTGTCTTAACGCTAACACAGGAGAAGCGGCTGATGCTTAAATTCACTGGCTGAATTCAAAGTCAGTGTATCGTGGTTGACTAATTTGAAGGATGCACAGTGGTGGGGGGGGTTGTGCGTTGCTGAGTAAATTAGAGGGGCGTGTGGTATGGAGCGCAAAGTCCTTGGTCCTTATCATGAGGGAGTGTGATTAGAGAGCGGGGACATGTAGTGGAATGAAAAGTTGTTGGTTCTTTATCTTGGAACTGGCTGTGTTCTGGGAAAAGGAATATATTCACCATTTCTTGGAGCTCAGGATATTAATGGGCAGTGTGTGTGTGTGTGTGTGTGTGTGTGTGTGTGAGAGTGTATAATGAGTAGATGGCCAGGTCATTTAAACCCCAAATGGAGTTGCTTCGGCTTTGTGCTTTGACAGAAAAGACAAAGCCTATTTCTCACAGGGTCTTGCAAATTTGCCTGCCTCAGCTGGGCTTGAACTTGTGATCTTCCTGCCTCAGCCTCCCAGAGTGCTGGGATTACAGGCATGTGCTACCAAGCCCAGCCAACAGGATCTTCTTGATTAGACGAATCCATCTGCAGCCTGCACTCTCAGCATCTCACTGAAACCCTCCTAGATCTTAATGTCACCCTGGCTCTGGGTACTCCCTAAAAACTGTTGTCTCATGGAAGCTTGGGCCACCAAACTGCTGCTGCTGCTGTGCTGGTTTCCAGGAGGCTCCTGCTAGGTGATGTCAGGCCACCGAAGTCCCCGGGGGTGGCATGAACTAGCTCCGCCTGATGTGGAGCCACAACTGTGCCAGCCGCAGGGGTTGCCCTCTGGGCCAGCACACCTGGCTGCAGTTGGTGGGGCTGCTGCTGGTGCCTGGGTGGCTGGTGCTGGCGAGGGTGCAACTGTCCTCTGAGGCCTACTTGGGGATGGTCTAGAAGTTGTGTCTTCAGCTTCTTGTGGCATTACAAGCGACTGGGTGAGCGAAACTACAGTGAAAGAGGAGTGAAACTCTGAGAAGACCATGGCAGCTTCTGTGAACAAGAATGGAAGCTATACAGCTATTTTATACCTCTGCTTATTTTTGTCTCTTTGACCAACTGGTTTCTGAGAGGGGTGTGTTAAATTCTCTAACCATGATTAATTTATTTCTCCCAAAGGTTTTCTCAATTTTTATATACATATATATATATTTTTTCTTCTTTTTTTGGTGTTTTTGAGACAGGGTCTCACTATGTAGTTCTGGTTGGCCTTGAACTCACTGTGGAGCCCAGCCTGGCCTCAAACTCGAAGTGATCCTCCTGCCTCAGACTCCAAAGTGCTGGGATCACAGGCATGTACCACCACATTTGGCTTGTTTTATGTATTTCAAGGCTATATTAGTAGGAGCTTTTATAATCACGGTATTTGTATTTTCTTGTGTTATGCATTTCTTTGTTTTTGTACTTTTCCTCTTGCATTCTTTTGTCAAACATTAAAATTACTTCCCTGATATTTCTTTGGGTTCATATTTGCCTGGCATATTTTTTCCTACCTTTTGTTTTAAATACCTGAGAAAAATCTTTTTGTTTTAAATGTTTCTTTTGTATGCAATATATTGCTGCACAAAACTCAATCTGGGAACCTTTGTCTTTTTTTTATTTTTTAAATTTTTTTTAATTTTTGTGTTTTTAATTTTTTAAAATTTATTTGAACCTTTGTCTTTTAAGACATGTATTTGCAGTTGTATCTTGTTCACGAGTGCTTTTATTTGCAAACAATTTGGTTTGCAAACAGAAGAGTTTGGCAAATTTTTGTTTTTATTTGCAAGCTCTGCATCAGGTGACAAACACGACTGCAGCCGTCTCTCTCACACAAACATGGACATGGCCTCCATTTCCAAAATTGTAGAACAAATTAAATTTGTGAATTGAGGCATCATTGTACTTTACTCATCTTTATTTTTTATTATTTATTTATTTATTTATTTATTTACTTTGAGACAGGGTCTTGCTATGTAGTCCAGGCTGGCCTTGAACTCACTATGTAGCCTAAGCTGACCTCAAACTTACGGTAATCCACCTGCCTCAGCCTCTCAGGTACTCAGATTACAGTCATGCACCACTGTACTGGACTCTTTTTTGGAGGAGGAAGTATTGGGGATCAGACCTACGGCCTTACGCTTGTTAGGCAAGTGCTATACCACTGAGTTACATCCCCAGACCTGATTAATTTCTTTCTTTCTTTCTTTCTTTTTTTTGTGGTGCCAGGGATCGAACTCAGGGCCTTGTGCTTGTAAGGCAAGCACTCTAATCACTGAGCTAAATCCCCAGCCCTGATTAACTTCTTTAGTGGTTTTAGGTCTTCAGATTCTCTCTTTCTTAGTCAATGTTGGTCAGCCTTATGTATTTTTTTTTCTGCAAAATTGCCTATCTTATGTGATTTTAAAAATTTCAATACAGCTTTATCCAGGAGGAACTCAGTCTGGCTTAAGGGTATAGGCTTTCAAAGTAATTTTTCTTTTGCTTTTGCCAAGTGCCCCAAGGTCATTACCAGTTTAACTCTACTTTTTACTTGATTTCTTGACGAGATTTTTCTGGGCCGTACCAACCCCACAAATTAAAATCTCAAATTTGCATGACAGCAAGTCTGTGACTAAAATTTCTTGAGGAAAATGATTTTTCCTCATCCAGGGTCCAGGCCAACACATACAAACCTCCTTGAAATCTGATGTTGCTGGAGGAAATTTCCCCATTGACCTATTTATTCACTAGGGATCAGCCCTCTTAGGATTCTTGCATCATGTAGGGGACTTTCCAGCTGCCAGGAGAGATCAGAACTAGCTCTTCTCTCTGCTGGCCCTGGAAAACTGAAGCTCTGTTTCCCAAATATTGTAAACCGCCATCCCCTCCCAAAGCCAGCTGCAGCATTAACTCTTGCTTCCTTGGGTTTTAGTTCTCATTTGCTTAATCATTTCCTTTACTTGCACTTAAGTCTGGTTTATTTCACTTAACATGATAATTTCCAGTTCCATCCATTTTCCTGCCAATGTCATAATTTTATTCTTCTCTGTGGCTGAATAATACTCCATTGTGTGTATGTACATCTTCTTTATCACTCCTGTGTTGATGGGTACCTAGATTGGTCCAATATCTTGGCTGTTGTGAACTGTGCCACAATAAACATGAGTATGCAAGCATCCCTATAGTGTGCAGCACAAGAAAACTCAGGGGGAGGTGTAGTGTGACAGTCTCTGTTTCTATTTGTGGCATCCCTGCCTGGGAGGCCATGTTGCAAGGCAATAGGAAGTCGTACTGCCATGGCTTCTTCTTAAACTATCCTTTTTTATTGTTTTGAGGTGTCAGACTAGATCTCCTGGGGAGACCTCTCCCTCAGTCTGTTCTCAACCTAAAATATTCTTGCTCAATTAAAGGGACATTGGAATTCCTCTTGGGGCTTTCTGCCCAGGGGTTTGGGGAGTATGTTTCTGCTGTCAATGCCCTTGCTCAGAGCCACACAGTAATACCTTTGGCAGATGCTTTTCATGATTTGGAGCTTGGAATTCTGTCAGTTTTATTAAACACGGTCCTTTACCTTTTCTCGATCTTGTTCTTTTTGGTTATTCTTAGCAAGTTTCAAAAGTTATAGGGGCAACAAACAAACAAGAAAACGCCCATGCAAAACCCAAACCTCCATTTTGCCATCTTTTTCTGGGAGTTCCTGAGTCATCTTTAAGAGAGTAAATCAGATAACATCACTCCATTACTTAAAATTCTCCAGTGGGGTCCTGTTGGATTTAGGATAGAACTCAAACTCCTTGCTCTGGTGGTCAAGGCTCTGCATTATTTGACCCCTGCTGACCTCTGAGTTCCATCTTCTGCCCTTCTTTCCATGCTCCACCCACACAGCCTTCTTTTGCTTTCTCCATAGCTCAAGCTCTTCCCATCTCTGGGGCCACTGCCTGAGTTCGCATGGGTTCACTCCTGCATTCTTTATGCCTTCCATGCGTGGCTTCCTCTGCAGCAAGCCCTTTCCTGACCATGGTGACCGGGTGGGCGCCACCATCCCAAGATTCTCTATTGCTACATCTATTCATTTTCACTCAGCAGTTATTACACTGTAATTGTATGCTTATTTCCTGTCCTCCCCTATTTGATTCTATGCTCCTCCAGAAAAAGGAGTATGTCTATTTTCTCTTCTTTCTTTCTTTCTTTCTTTCTTTCTTTCTTTCTTTCTTTCTTTCTTTCTTTCTTTCTTTTTTTTTGACAGGTTTTCTCTATGTAGCCCAGGCTGGCCTTGAACTTGCAATGATCATCCTGCATCAGCTTCCTGAGTGCTGGGACTAGAGGCATGCACAATCACACCTGGCATATGTATTTCCTTTATTGCTTAACCTATCTGCAAGGTCTAGTGCAGTGTCTGTACTTTAATAAATATTTATTGGGTGTGTAAATAATGAACTTAGGGGACTTCCAGGAAGATGGTGGAGTGGCAAGCAGCAGAGAAACAACTTCTCTGAGATTTGTTGTCCAGATACTAGAATATAGCAATGTGAGGAAGAAAAGGAGGAGAGAAGTGGGTTCCCAGAACCCAGCAAGGATAAGCAAAAAGAGAGTTCTCAGCTCAGAAGAAGGAGGTAGGGGACGACACTTTCTCCCAGAGCCCCAGCTTGTGGCATGGAAGAGGTGGCTGAAGCCTGCAGACACGCAGTGACTATTGGTGACTCCAGAGGGGTCACCACCAGACACACAGTGTGTCTCTAGCTGAACAAATTGGGTTCCATCCTCATAGACAAAGACCAGGGTGAACTTTAGTGGAACTGGTGGTGAAGCTTGGCTGTTGAATCTAGCTGGGATTACCTACTAACCCCACCATAAATCTACCACTGGGATTAATCAACAAGGACCCAGCCTGCCTACTTTGTCTACCAGTGGCAGTAGAGATGTACCTGCAAGTAGACTTTTTTTTCTGTTCTTGTTCCTGTTTTTTTCTTTCTTTCATCTTTTCTTGTTTTTGTATGAATGCAAAATTTGTTTCTAGTTTTTGTTGTTATTGTTTTGTTCTGTCCTTGTTTTTATTTCTTCCTTCTTGCTCTTCCTTCTGTTTTCTTTACTAGTTTCCCGAAGTTTGCATAGTCTTCCCCTCTTCTCCAGCCTTGCTTCTCATCTTTTCTTCTTCTCTATTTTTTCCTCCTCATCCCTTTTGAATTTTCTCCCCTGAGGGTAAAATCACCATATTAAGGGCATACTTACTGTATACATTATGGTTTATTTTAGATATTGTTATATAACCACAAATTGAGTCCATATGATTAAAGGTGGCAAATTAATAGTTATCACAGTTTGTGATTTCCTAGGCTGTGTTTGATGCTATTGTTATTACTGATTGTATAACTTTAGCCAAGGTGACAGAACTGTTCTAGGCAGTTGTTCCATGTATGCCAAAACTGAGATTGTCTGAGGGTCATAAACAACACTATAAGCTGGGGCCAAAGAACCAGTGCCTAGGCCAAACAGGCAGCAACTTCTCAGCCCCAACAAATCGAAGAGGTAGGATCTTGCAACAGACTCAAAACCCAAAAACCAGCTACACCTGGAAGACAGCTTCTGAGGAAGTAGTCATTTCCAAAGTGTTCTTGGGGATTTAGCTCAGTGATTAGAGTGCTTGCCTTGCAAGCACAAGGCCCTGAGTTCAATCCCCGGTACCAAAAAAAAAAAAAGGCCAATAACAAAGTGTTCTTGATACTAGCAAGAAAGCTACCTAACATAAGCAACTTGCAAGCATCAACCTGGGAATTAAACTAAAAAAAAAAAAAAGAAAGAAAATGAGAAGACACATAAGAAAGATGCAACTCCAGCCTTCCAGATTGCCAAAGAGAAACTCAGGGGTCAGTGATGTGGAACAATCCAAAAGTCACCCGCCTGGACTCTTGGAAGTAGTAACAGCAGAAGTAACAAATCAGATGAATGAGGCTCTAGAAAACATCAAAACAGAAATAATTTGTCACATAACTACAGGAGATGGTGACCATAATGAAAGACATGATTAGTGACTCTAGAGCAGATACAGATAAAAGAATAGGGGAAATTAGGAAAATGACGGAAAACATGAATGCCCAACAAAGGAAAGAAATGGAATTCACAAAACAGATTCAAACAGATACCAAGAGATTAAACATTCCATTGAAAGTATAGGCAATAGAATGAAACAATGTGAAGGCAGAATTTCAAATATAGAAGACAAGATTGTGGTTAGTGATCATGAAAAGAAACAGTTCTCAAACTCAATTGTGGTAAGGGACTACGAAAAATCAATTCAACAGCTGCTAGATGACACAAAGAAGAATAACATAAAATTGATCAGAGTCAATGAAAAATTAGGAGAGAGTGCAAATGACATAGAAAACCTGTTCACAGAAGTAATGGCAGAAAACTTACCAAAGATGGAAAAAGAACTTGACATACAGATAATTGAGGCATATAGAACTCCAATTAGCCATGATCAACAAAAATCTACCCCAAGGCATATAATAGTCAAGTTTCCAGAAATGCAATACAAGAACAGAAAATTAAAAGGCGTTAGAGGAAAGAAACAAATCACCTATAAAGGAAAGCCCATCAGAACCACAGCAGACGTCACAACACAAACCTTCAAGTCAAGGCGAGCTTGAAATGAAGAAAACAACCTCCAGACCAGATTGATGTACCCTGACAAACTATCTTTCAAAATTCATAGAGAAGTAAGATATTTCCATGAGAAAGAACACCTGAAGAAATTCATGGCCACAAAACCAGTCCTACAAAACATTCTGAAGGACATTCTAAAAAGAGACAATGAGGACTACAACTCCAGGAACCACAACAGAATGAATCCATCAGGCAAGGCAAGTAATTAAACAGTGGGAAAAATAGGGAACCAACAACAGGAAAATAACATGACAAGGATAAGTCAATACATATTAGTTATAACCATCAATGTAAATGGTCTCAATTCAATCAAAAAAAGCAGACTGGCAGAGTGGATCAAGAAGCAAGTCCTAACAATATGCTGCATGCAAGAAGCACATTTAATTCAAAAAGAAATTCATAAACTGAAAGTCAAAGGATGGAAAACAATACTTTGTGTGACAGGAACTTGGAATAAAGCAGGAGTAGCTATTCTATTTGCAGACAAAGTGGATTTCAAGCCAAGACTGATTAAGAGAGACAAAGAGAGTCACTACATCCTTGTAAAGGGAACAATCCAAGAAGAAGAGATAACAACCATAAATATATATGCACCAAATATCAGCACACCTAACTATATACCTGAAATATTAACAGACATGAAAAAACAAATAAACACTAATACAATTGTAATGGGGCACCTCAATATTCCACTGTCACAAATAGACAGATCAACTAGATGAAAAATCTACATGGAAATGTCAGAACTAAATGAAACTTTTGAACACATGGACGTAGTAGATGTATGCAGAGTGTTCTACCCCACAACATCAGCATATGCATTCTTCTCAGCTGCACATGGAACTTTCTCCAAAATAGACCACGTACTAGTTCATAGAACATGCTTAAGTAAATGCAAAGGAATTGAAATTGTCCCATGCATATTATCAGATCAGAATGCAATGAAATTGGAATTAAATGGCAAAAGGAACCACAGAAATTTCATAAACACATGGAAATTAAAAACACCCTCTTAAAAAAAAAACACCCTCCTGAACAATCAATGGGTCACAGATGAAATTCAACAAGAAATTAGACAGTTTCCACAATTGAATGGTAATCCGAATACAACATACTGAAACTGATGGGACGCAGTGAAAGCAGACCTACAAGGGAAATTTACAGCGTTGAAGTCCCCTATCAGAAAAACAGAGCAAGCTCAAATAAACAACCTAATGTTGAACCTCACGCTTCTGGAAAAAGAAGAGCAAGTCAAGCCCAAATCTTGTACAAGGGAGAATATTATAAAGATCAGAGCTGAAAATAATGCAATAAAACAATACAAAAAAAATCAATGAATTGGAGAATTGGTTCTTTGAAAGATTAAATGAAACTGACAAACCCTTAGCCAACTTTACCAAAAAAAGAAAGAAAAGACTCAAACCTGTGCAATTAGGAATGAAAAGAGTGAAATCACAACAGATCCTGCAGAAATCCAGAAGATCATTAATACCTATTTCAAGAACCTTTATTCTAATAAGATGGAAAACACAGAAGAAATGGACAGATTCCTAGATACATGTGAATTACCAAAGGTGGATCAAGAAGATACAAAAATTCTAAATAACCCAATATCAGTCACCAAAATTGAAGTGGTAATTAAAAACCTACCAACAAAGAAAAGCCCAGATCCTGATGATAAATTCTACAGGAAATCGAGTGAAGATCTAATGCCACTACTCCTCAAACTCTTTAATGAAATCAAAAGGGAAGCAATACTCCAAATTTTATTCCTGGAAGCAAGCATTACCCTGATACCAAAACAGGAGAAGGATCCAACCAAAAAAGAGAACTACAGGCCAATTCATTAATGAACATAGATGCAAAAATCCTCAATAAGATACTGGCAAACAGAACGCAGCAAATCATGAAGACTATACATTATGAACAAGTAGGATTCATCCCAGGGATGCAGGGATGGTTCAACATATGCAAATCAATAAATGTGATGCACCATATTAACAGAGCCAAGGGCAAAAGCTGTATGATCATCTCAGTAGACACAGAAAAAGCATTTGACAAAGTCCAAAACACATACATGATACAAACCCTGGAGAAAATTGGAATAGATGGTCTTTATCTCAATCTGATAAAAGCCATCTATGACAAACCAACAGCCAACATCATACTAAAATGGACAAAAACTGAAAACTTTCACTCTAAAATCAAAAGCAAGACAAGGAGGTCCATTATCACCACTCTTATTCTATATAGTTCGGGAAACATTAGCCAGAGCAATTGGACAAGAGAAAAGAAATAAAAGGAATAAGAATAGGACAGGAAGAAGTTAAATTATCATTATTTGTAGATGACATGATATTCTACGTATAAGACCTCAAAACTCCACCAAAAGACTTCTGGATTTAATAACCAAATTCAGCAGGTAGCTGGGTACAAAGTCAACACTCAAAAATCAATAGCATTCCTGTACACAAATAGCAAACTCACTGAGAGAGAAATCAGGGGAACAACACCTTTCACAATAGCACCCCCCAAAAATGAAGTACCTAGGAATCAAGAGACAACGTACAGAGTGGGAAAAATTTTTGCCAGCTGTTCCTCAGATGAAGGACTAATATCTAGAATACATGAAGAACTCAAAAAAAAAAAATTAGGCCCCCCCCAAATTTAAAGACCCAATCCAAAAATGGGTCTGAATTGAATGGACACTTCTCCGATGAAGAACTAGAAATGGCAAATAAACATGTGAAAAAATATTCAATATTACTGGTCATTTGAGAGATACAAATTAAAAGAACACTGAGATTCCATTTCACTCCAGAAAGAATGGCTACTATCAAGAAATCAGCCCCCCCCAAAAAAAATTAAAAAAAAAAAAGAAATCAGCCAATGACAAATGCTGGAGGGGCTGTGGTGAAAAAGGAACACTGCTCCAATTTTGGTGGGAGTGTAGACTGGTGCAACCACTGTGGAAATCATTGTGGAGACTCTTAAAAAAACTAGGACTAGAAGTTCCATTTAACCCAGTTATTCCCCTTCTTGATATCTTCCCAAAAGAATTAAAAGCATCATACCACAACAATATATGCACACCCATGTTTATAGATAGCGGCATAGTTTATAGTAGCTAAATCTTGGAAACAGCTCAAATGCCCATCAACCAATGAATGGATAAAGAAGATGTGTTTTTTTTTTATACAATGCAGTACTTGTCCATCATAAAGAGCAATAAGCTTGAGACATTTCTAGGTAAATGTTGAGTCCATACTCTTAAGTTTAAATCAGACGCACATGTTTAAATACCGCATTGTTTCTCTGGTGTGAGAAACTGAAAGTGTAAATAAGGACCAAAATATATTCTATTGAGAAAGGGAAGAAATTGTTCTAATGGGAAGGGGAACAAGAGAGGGGGAGGGAGAAAGGAACAGAGAGACAAGAAAAAAAAGAATAGAAAGAAAAAAGTGTAAACAAAGTTTTTGTAAATAAAGAGGGGAAGAGGGGTTGAAGGGAAGGGAGGGGAATGGGAAAAAAAAAGCAGCAAGATATACTGTGTGCAGGTACAAATTCCCTATGATGAATGTTATCATTATGCATATCAAAAATGTACCATTAAAATAAAATTTAAAAAAATGAATTTAGGCTGTTGTGGGAGCCTGTAGTCCTGTCTACTCAGGAGGCTGAGGCGGGAGAATTGCTTGAACCTAGGCATTTGAGACCAGCCTGGGCAACATAGTGAGGTCTCATCTTAAAAAAATAAAAAAGAAAGGAAGAAAGAAAGAAGAAGTGAAGAGTTGTGTTCTTGAGAGCCACACTACTACAGGGTTTAAATGATGCAGAGATCAGTGGAGACCCGGAAGGCTTCTGGGCAGGTGAACGCAGAATGGATGGCTCAGGCCACAATGGCTGAAGAATGGAGGACTGGCATACAGTGCGTGGTCAGGAGGTCGCTGCGCCGGGCTGTGCTGGGGTGAAGACCAAGGAAGGGTCAGCTAGTCGGGTTCCGAAGAAAACCGGCGGTACTTGATGTGTGCTCAGCAGGACTCGCGGCTGGCCTGGCGCTTGGTTGGATCCAGGTTTCCACAGCGGAAATGGTTCCCGGGTGGGCGCCTGGATGGTGAGGGCGGCAGTGAGGTCACGGACAGAACCTGGACAAGGGA
>PVJO010020740.1:0-31402 GCA_004026905.1 Hystrix cristata
AATCAAGAGCAAAGAGCACAGGAGAATGATTTAAAACATTGTAAATTTGGCCAGAAGGGAAGCTCCAGTAAAGTTGTGGCCTGCAAAGACGAAACAAAGGAGAAGTTTGTCTCTGAAAAGACTAGCAAGAAAAAGTCAAGTATTTCAGAAGACAACAGAAAAGATGGCCTGAGGACATCACAAGAACCAGCAAGACTCCAGCCTCTGCAGCCTCAGAGTTGCAAAGGTGAAGGACTTTGCTTTGAGGAGAGAGCCCCAGAGCACCATGTTCCAGAAGAGTGGCAGCCTAGAGAATTTTTTCCTCAGGATCAGGTTCAGAGTGCTCAGCGATCTAGGGATTCAGCCCCTACAGCAAAGAGAGAAGGAACCCGGCTTCTGCTCCAGCTGGCCACAGACACTGGTGTCATCCGCAAGGCTCTGGTTTTAGGTACATGCAGAATACGAGTTGTGGGGTCAGGAAGGCTTCCACCTGAATTTCAGAAGAAGGCCTGGGAGGCCAGGCAGTGTGCCCCTGAGAGGGCAGTGTGTGAAGCTGTGAGGGTGAAGCCGAAGGTGCACTGGAGACCCCAGAAGTTTGGAGAAGCCAGGAACGTGGATCGCCTGAGGAAAACTGCATCGAGGGAGCAGAACCAGCCCAAGAGAGAAGCCATGGGAGCTGCCACCACCGGAAGTGCCGTAGGGGCGGAGCCGCCCAAGCCCCTTGGAGTTCAGACTTCACCTCAGATCGCTTCTGATGCTGCACCTGGAACTACAGGACTTAAAGTTTGCCCTGCTGGATTTTGGTCATATTCCTTTGTATCCCATTATTTGTACCTTTCAGAATGGAAATGTTTATCTTGTGCCATTGTATGGTGGAAGTTTTCAACTTTGTTTTCATTTTTACAGGGGCTTACAGCTGAGTTTGCTTTCAACTTCAGAGGAGACAGGATTTGGGCTTTTCAGCAATGCTGAAACTGTTAGGACTTTGGCAATGCTCGGAGATGGACTAAATGCCTTTTGCATAAAGGGATGTGCACGAGCCTTTGGGGGGCTAGGGGTGGAATGTTATGCTCTGTGCCTAAATGTCCCCCTAAATCCTCATGCGGTCATAGGTGGGGCTTTTTCAGAGGTGACTGAATCCAGAGTGTGTGATGCTGGGATTAAGGGTGTGTGATTAGTAAATCAATCCACTGATTGGTTTGGCACCACCCTAATCCTGGCAGCCTGGATAAGATATAAGGGGCAGAAAGAAGCTGCTTAGGCCCCTTGCTTACTTTGCTACCTTCAGCCTGCTGTGAATTATTTTTCCTTGGCAGTGCCTGTCTGCCATGTCTTGGAGCCAGCTGATTATGGACTGAAACCTCTACAAGCTGTGAGCTAAATAAACCTTTCTTCCTTTAACTTTGGGTGTTGGGTATTTTGTCTCAGTTGCGATGGGTATTTTCTTATTGCCGAGACACCCAGCCTGCAATGTCCATGACAGTGAGCTGCATCCTTAGTAACCACAGTGAGAGATACAGCCCACCACAGGTTACTACAGGATGTGATGGCAACAGAGGTCAACTCTCCTCCCCTTTCTAAATTTCTTTATGAAAAAATAAAATTTCATAACAAAATAATAAAACAGTAACAATAGTCAATACATCATCTTCATCATTATCTTCAAACTCAGAGTACAAGATATAAACCAAAAATATTCTTACGAAAAAGACTTTCTTTCTAACAATCTAAAATAAACTAGTAGTATAAATGAAACAAATAAGCACGTATAATATTTTGGAAACAATGAAACATGTAATTTGGGGAAGTATTTGGACTTCTTCCTACTTCCTATTTATCTCTCTTCTATTTTACTCTTCATTGTGTTTCTCAGATAAAAGAAACCATGAGATATTTGAGCGTGTATGTCTGACTTATTTGACTTAGCACGGTCTCAAGTTGCATGCATTTATCTATGAATGCCTCAAGTTTATTTTTCTTTATGGCAGCATAGTATTCCATTGTGTATAAATACCACATTTTCCTTATCCATTCATCTGTTGATGGACACGTACTTTTTCCAAGATCTAGCTATTATAAGTTGTGCTTCTATAACTGTAGGTATGCACATATTCCTGGAATATGAAAATTTTTAACTCTTTTGGGAAGATATCTAGAAGGAGGATAGGTGGGTCAGATGGAATTGCTATTTATAGTTTTTTGAGGAATCTCCACACCAATTTCCTTAGTGGTTGTACTAGTTTACATTCCACCAACAATATAGAAGAGTTCTTTTCCTCCACATCCTTGCCCTCTTTTATTATAATTAGGCCTTTTTATGATAGCCATTCTTTCTGGGGTAAGATAGTATCTCAATGTAGTTTTAATTTGCATTTCTTTGGTGGCCAGTGATCATGAGCATTTTTTCATGTATTTATTGGCTATTCGTACTTCTTCTGGGAAGTTTCTATTCATTTCAGATGTCCATTTTTTATTGGGCTTATTATTGGGGGGGTCTAGGGCTTTTTTTCCTTTATATATTCTTTTTTTAAAAATTTATTTTATTTTAATGGTACGTTTTAGATGTACATAGTGATAACAGTCATCATAGGGGATTTGTAGCTGTACATCTCATATCTTGTTGCTGCTTTTTTTCCCATTCTTCTCCCCTTACCCCTTCCTCCCTCCCTATTTACAAAAGCTTTCCATTTTTTCCTTCCATTTCTTATTTCTCTTGTCCTCTGTTCTGTTCCCCCTCCCTTGTTCCTTTTCCCATTTGGACTAGAGATTCCATTTGACCCAGCTATTCCGCTTCTTGGTATCTTCCCAAAAGAATTAAAAGCATCATACCGCAGCAATATAGGCACACCAATGTTTATAGCAGCACAGTTTGTAATAGCTAAATCTTAGAAACAACCCAAATGCCCATCAACAGCAGAATGAATAAAGAAAATGTGTTTTTTTTAATATAATGGAGTACTACTCTGCCATAAAGAATGATAAGCTTGAGATATTCCTAGGTAAATGGACGCATCTTGAGACCATACTCTTAAGTGAAATAAATCAGACACACATGCTTAAATACTGCGTAGTTTCTCTGGTGTGAGAAACTCAAAGTGTAAATAAGGACTAAAATGTATTATATTGGGAAAGGGAAGAAAATGTCCTTTATATATTCTTGATGTTAGTTTTCTGTCCATGGAAGAGCTGACAAAATTTTTTTCCCATTCTGTAATTTGTCTCTTCACTCTGTTGGCTGTTCCCTTTGCTGTGCAGAAGCTTTTTAATTTGATATGATCCTATTTGTCTATTCTTAGTAGTGTTTCTTGTGCCACTGAATTCTATTCAGGAAATCCTTGCCTACAACTGTCTTCAAGAGTTGTACCTATTTTATCTACCAGCAGATTAAGTGTTTCTGTCTTAATATTTAGATTTTTGATCGATTTTGATTTTAGTTTAATACATAGTGAGATATATAGGTCTAGACTCACTCTTCTACATGTACAATTAGAATTTTCCCACCACTATTTATTAAAGAGGGTATCTTTCCTCCAGTGTTTATTTTTGACTTCTTTCTCAAAGATCAAATAGCCAAATGTACTAGGATTGTTTCTGCTTCTTCCATTCTGTTCCATGGATCCGCATGCCTGTTTTTGTGCCGGTATCACACTATTTTAGTCACTGTAGCTTTATATTATAACTTCAAATCTGAGATTGTGATGCCACGTGGTTTGCTTTTGTCATGGAGGATTGCTTTTTTTTTTAATATGGATTTCTTCTGATTCCATACAAATTTAATGGTTGTTTTCTCCACTTCTGTGCAAAATGACATTGGTATTTGATCAGGATTGCATTAGATCTGTATATCAATTTTCGAAGTATAGCCATTTTGTTTAGATTGGTTCTGCCTATCTAGGAATAGGAGATATCTTTCCATTTTCTGATGTCCTTTTCAATTTCTTTTTTCAGAGTGATGTAACTTTCATTGTAGAGGTCTTTCACTTCCTTAGTCCAGGTTGATACCTAAGTATTTAATTTTTTTATGCTATTGTGAATAATATTCTTTTCCTAATTGCTTTTCAGTGAGTTCATTATTAGCATATAGCCATGCTATTGATTTTTGTGTTTATTTTGAGTTTGGTTATCAATGGAGTTTTTGGGGTCTTATAAGTAAAGGATCATGTCGTCAACAAATAACGATATTTTAACATTGTCCTTTCTTACACGTGTCCCTTTTCTTTCGTCTGCCTCATCACTCTAGCTAATGTTTCAAAAACTGTGTTGAATAGGAGTGGTGATAATGTACAACCTTATCTTGTTCCTGATCTTAGAGGGAAGGTTTTCAGTTTTTCCCTATTTAATATTATGTTAGCAGTAGGTTGATCATAAATGGCTTTTATCATGTTGACATAAGGTCCTTTGTCCAATTTTCTTTTTATCATGAATGGAGGTTGGATTTTGTCAAAAGTATTTTTCTGCATTTATTGAGATGATCATGCAACTTTTGTACTTGCTTCTGTTTATGTGATGAATAACATTTACTGATTTGCTTTGTCAAACCATCCTTGCATCCCTGGGATGAAGGCTACTTGGTCATGGTATATGATCTTTTTGATAATTTGTCCACATTCTGTTTGCCAGAATATTGTTAAGGATTTTTCTATGTTCATTGGTAAAACTGTTTTATAGTTACAATTTTTAGTTGGATCCTTGTCTGGTTTTGGAATGAAGGTAATGTTAGCTTCCAGAAATGATTTTGGAAGTATGCCTTCCCTCTCAATTTCATTAAAAGTTTGAGGAATGTTGGTATTAAATCTTCCTTAAAGTTCTTGTAGAATTTGGCTGTGAATCCAGCAGGTCCTGGATTTTACTTAGTTGTTTTTTTTTTTTTTAATCACTACTTCAATTTCCTTGTCTGTTGCTAATAATTTTCTGGATTTCAACAGTGTTCATTGTGATTTCACACACAATGAACTTCTAATGGCATTAATATGTATCTTTACTTTCCTTTTTGGGGTAAGATTGGATAAGTGTTTGTTTATTTTGTTTATTCTTTCAAAGAACCAGCTCTTTGCTTCATTGATTCTTTGTATTGTCTCCATTTCATTATTTATGCTCTGATCTTTATAATTTCCTCCCTTGTATGAACTCTGATTTTAGGTTGTTCTTGTTTTACTAAGACCTTGAGAGGCATCATTAGGTTCTTTACTTGGGCTCGTTCCATTTTTCTGATGTGGGCATTCTCTTCTATCTACTTCCCTTCTAAAATTGCTTTGTGTCTCATAAATTCTTGTATGTTGTATTGGTATTATCATTTTATTCTAGGAACTGTCTTATTTCCTTCTTAATTTTCTCTATGTCTCTGATTATTCATGGGTGTATTGTTTAATTTCCATGTGTTTACATAGTTCCTGAGATTTCTTTTAGCATTGATTTCTAGTTTCATTACATTGTGGTCAGACAATCTGCATGGTAAAATTTTTATTCTTTTGCATTTATTTACTAGGCATAATTTATTAACTATTATGTGATCTACTTTGGAGATAGTACTATATTCAGCCAGAAAGAAAGTGTATTCTGTTGGGTCTGTTGTTGGGTCAAACAGTCTGTATATATCTATTAAGTCCATTTGTTCAAAGGTTTGGTTCATTTCTGATATTTCTTTGTTCATTTTTTGTTTAGCTGACTGTATATCCGTGGTAGTCGGGTATTGAGATCTCCCACTATAATTGTATTGATATTTATCTGATCTTTTATGTCTGTTAGAATTTGTTTTATGAAGTTCTTTGCATCATGATTTGGTGCATACATGTTTATAATTGTTATCTCTTCTTGTTAAATAGTTCCATTAATCAATATGTAATGTCCTTCTTTGCCTCTTCTGATCATCTTTGACTTTAAATCCCCTTTGTCTGAAAATAGGATAGCTACTCTTGCTTGTTTTCGGGTTCCTATTGTATGGATTATTGTTTTCCATTGTTTGATTTTTAGTCTATGTATTTCTTTTTTGTGTTATATGTGTTTCTTGTATACGGCATAATTCTGGATTTTGTTTCTTAATCCACTCTGCTAATCTTTGACTTTTGATTAGCAAGTTGAGTCCATTTTCATTGATAGTTTTAATTGATAAGTATTGACTTATTCCTGTCATTGTATTAATTTTCTATTGTTATTTTGTCATAGCTTGCATCCAGGTGTTTCCCCAAAACGTTATGTGCTCATAAGTGGGGCTTTTCAGAGGTGGATGGTGGGGGTTTCAGAGGGGTGGGAATATGGATTAAGTGTGTGTGATATCTGGATTAATCCATAAAATGGATTAATTTAGTTCTGGGTGTAACTAAATAGATTTACTGAAGAGAGAAGCCCCACACTAGGTGTGAGTGGCACCAATCAATCGGCTTGTAGCCTGCATGGAATATAAAGGGACAGGAAGAAGGCAGGCTTCACTGCCTTCTGCCTGTCACACATGAATTGTTTGTTTCTCCTCTGCCTGACACCCGGCCTTGGAGCCAGTCACTGACTATGGACTGAAACCTGTGCAAACTGTGAGCTAAAGTAAACCTCTCTTCTTTTAACTTTAGGTGTCAGGTATTTTGTCCCAGCGATGAAAAAGTAACTAAGATACCCACCTACTTCACTGATAGCTGTACCTGACGTATTCATTTTATTGGACATTTTGGCATTATTAGCTTCATTATCTCCTTTTATGTTATCCTGAGAATTTTCTAGAGTGTTGGTTTGGTGGTCATAAATTTCTTTAGGTTTTCTTTATCATGGAAGTATCTTATTTCCCCATCAATTTAGAAGGATAATTTTACAAGATATGATTCTGGGTTGGAAGTTTTGTCTTTAAGAATTTGATACACTTCATTCCATGCTCTCCTTGCCTTTAATCTTTGCATTGAGAAATTCTGATGGGTTTTCCCTTATAGGTGATTGGTTTCTTTTCTCTAGCAGCCTTTAAGATTCTTTTCTTATGCTGTATTTATGGTACTTTAATTATTTTATGGAGTGGCTTTTTTCTATCATGGCTATTCAGGGTCTTGTGTGCGTCACTTATCTGCATGTTAAATACTTCTTCTATGTCTGGAAACTTTTCTGCTATTACTTATGTAAATAGATTTTTTATGCCCTTTGTGCTGTCTTCTTCTTTTTTTTAAAATAATTCCAATTACTCTTATATAAGTCCTCTCTGAGTCACCTAGGAGCTGTTGGATCCTTTTTCATGTTCCATTGTTGTTTTTAAGGTATCTCTAACTGATCACTGACTTCCACCCTGTTGCTAGGTCTGACACTCTGTCTGCACTTTGGCTGCTTCTGTTACCTATATTTTCAGTCTTATTTTTGATCTCCTGGATTTCTTTTTGGACCTTTCTTAAGGATTCCATTTCTTTCTTATGTGGGGCATTCATGTTTTCCATCTCTCTTTAGTTTATTAGTGTCTTCTCTAGACTCACTGGTCATTTGTTTCATTAGGGTTATAATCTTATTGGTTATATCCTCTTTAAACTTGCCAAGTACTTTATTGAATTGTTTTACCGCCTTTGATTCCCTTTCAGACCTATTTGCTGTATAATTTATCATTTCCTTCTCCTCAATGCCCCTACTGAACTGGTTTTGAAGAAGTTGGGTTATTTTGGAGGCATTTTGTTGCCTTGTTTTTTCATGATTCTGTTTTTTGTCTGTTTTTTGTGCTTGAGTTGTAAATTCTTTGGCCCAGTATCCCATTCTTCAGGATTGAGCCACAGTGCTGTTTATTACCCCAGACAATTCAGGTATTGGTATAGAGCTCCTCTCTTTTTTAAAATTCAGGTCACTTTATTAATTTTGTTACCCAGAGTTGATTATCCTAGTTTTTCTGAGTGGGGCTGACATCCTGTCCTCAAATTTGTGCCACATCTAGAGAAAACCTTTGGCCAAATGTGAACTACTTCCCTACAATGCTCACTAACACGTGTGTACCATCATCTCCCCTTTTTCCTAACTCTGTGTTCTCAATGACAATACAAACAGGCTCATGGATTTTTCCATACTGAAACAGTCATGATCCCAATAAGTCATATTCCATTTCTATCTCATTCCCCATCCCCCAACCCCAAACCTGTGCCTTGTGTCCTTCCTCTCCTCTCACTCTGCCTTTGGAATAAAAGATAACCGTACGCTGGGGCCTGAGGGGGCACAAAAGGAGAGGTGGTGTTCAGAGGGCCAACTCACTTCCCTGTGGAGGGAAGGTTTTGCTGGTCCAGGGTGAGATGGGTTGACCTAAACTCAATTTAACTGTAGTCAACAGGAAAGTAGGAAAGAAAGCAGAATTTAAAAAGAAAGCACTAAAAAGAGAAAGAAAAGGAGAAAGAGAAAGGAGTCACCACAAGAAATAATTACATGGACAATTGTGTGCTTTGTTGAAGGCCTGGCCTGTGCACTCATCCACCAGAGGCTATGCTGCGTCCATGCTTTCTGCAGCACTCTGTCTGGTCTCATTAGTTACAAACATGATTCTATGAACCGAAGAAATCTGGAGTTGTGCTGGGCTCCATGGGAGCAAATGGGTGTCATTGAAGCAGGGTCTGGCACTGCTTGTTCTGGGGCATCCTCGAGTCTCATCCAGAAGGGAATCCACACAGAGGAAGCTGACTGCATGCAGGACTGGTCTGTGGGATCACTTACTGTCCATCCATCTGCCTGGAGTAAGCATGGTAAATAGCACAGTTCAAGTTAACATTTCTAATACTGTATAGAGATGTACTTACATAAACAAAACAATGCATTTTATCTAATATTTGCATTTGAAAGATCACACACACACACACACACACACACATGCACGCACACACAGAGAACCCAGACCACACTTTCACCTAATCACACTATTAACACAAAGCCTCAAAGAAAGATGTAGGTTGTCCCACTAGAGAAGAATAAACCCTCTTGGGAAAGGAAAATGAAGATAACGTTTTCAGAATCCTTCAATCTGCAAGGAAGTTTTAGTCCTTAACCTTAGAAGTGATGGATAATGCTTCATTCATTTTGTGGACAGAGGGAGTTGTGGGACCCGGGAGGAGCCCATTGGCTTATTTGCTGTCCCTACTGCTGGTGCTGGAATCCCATCAGACACTGCTGAGCTCCGCCCAGTGGTTTCAAAGCCACATAAGTTAGAATTGAAGAAGGCAACATGGCATGGATAAATGGTAAATAAAATACGTCACCATGAATTAGATTTTAAGCTAAATGCTTCTCGTGTAAGGAGGTATTTTGCCTGAGTAACCTGACGGAAGTCACACAGCCAAGAAGCTCAGGAAGCAGGACCTGGGACCCGGCTCTCTGTCCCAGGTCATGCTCCCTCCCAGTCCCCTGTGAACCCAAGACAGCCAAGAGAGGGCCACACAGACCAGATCATTTCAAGAACAAGTCCTCCTGGAATGGTTTCTGTTGCCTGCTGGAGGCAGCTCTGCAGGTCATGAGATTCAAGCTCTGAGTGAGGCGTGGGGATTTCAGGCCTGTAATCTCAGCACTCTGGGAGGTTGAGACAGGAGAATCACATTTTCAAACCCAGCCTGGGCAACACAGCAACTTAGCAAGACCCTGTCTCAAAAATAAATGAATAAATAAATAAATGAATAAAATTAAAGGGGCGGGGTTGGAGGTCTGTGGATGTGGCCCAGTGCACCGGCCTGGGTTCAATCCCCAGCACTGCACAAACAGACAAACATGTAAGCTCTGCAGAGGAAATGCCTACCTAGTACGTGGGAGTCTATGCAGCCCCTGACACGCAAGGTGGAACATGAGCCAGGAGGACCTAGTCATAAGCACTTGTGAGTACTAAGCCTAAGGTTACGTGCATGTCTTGGTTCACTCTGCATAAACCCTGGCTGTGTGACTGCTGGGATCTGGGTCCCCAGCAGGAAGTTCAGAGGGGCTCAAAGTTTATGTCCCGCAGGTCCTTCCCATGGCCAGACAATGGTCACCATCATCATAGAAGGGAACAAGGGGACAGCACTGGGGGTTGAGGACAGGGATCATCTATGCAGCCCATGTGGATGTGCGCCTGGGAATGGAGGCAGCGAGCAGGCAGATGCACAGCCTGAGCCACGAGTTTACCGCTTCGGTCCACCTGGGCTGGAGTCATTAATGCTACGGGCCCCACAGCGGGGCTGTGAGTGTACATGACCCGGCCAGCACCAGGTGGACCTTTCCCGCACCCGCATCCATATCCACATCTTCATCTTCATTTGCACCACTTTCCCACCTGCTTACCTGTCCACATCCCCACCTGCACTGCTTCCTCACACAGTACCCATGCACTGGCTGAAGCTGTGCACTGCTCAGGCTTGGGTGCCCCTTCTACCCTGCCAACCTCCCTGTGTCCACTCCCTCATTTCCAGTGTCACCTGAAGAGATGGGAAGACTCGGCCACCGGCTGCTTCCTCTCAGGAAACCCCCATCACCACCTCCTTCTTCTCCTAATGCTTTTCCTGGAGACCTCAGAGCTGACATCATAGTGGCCTCCATCCTGCTGTGACATCATAGTGGCCTCCATCCTGCTGTGTTTGGATTGGAGCAGGAAAACCCACCTGTCCTCAAGCAAGAGAGGACTCTGACATCTTAGCAATGCACAGCTTTAACATTTGGGTGGAGGACATGCCAGAGTATTTTCCATTTCTTTGTTGTCCTTTTACTGGTGATCTCAAAGGCCTTATTAAATCTATCAAAATATAAACATGAGTGGTGATGGTAAAAATCAAGTGAATTGTTTTCCAAACAAATATATAGTAAAGTGTGTGCCTCCAAATGAGGCTCATGCTCTTCAGAATACACCCTTGTGTGGGACTCAGATTTACTCCCGTGAAATCCCTTCCTTCCCCCAAACACACACACCCGCACACATATACATACACATACATGATCAGTTATCTCTCCTTATGAAAATTTCCTCTGTAATTGCATTCATAGCAAGTTCATCATTTTGAAACTCTTTCTTGGTGCCGGAGTGTGATTTTTGGAAAAGTCCAAGATACTGAGCACATGTTGGACATCTTTAAAAAAAAGTCCAGTAGGAATGCAGTGCAGAGGGTCCCATTCACCATTATTTGATGGACAACTTTTAGACTTTACCTTGGGGCCAGAGTGCACCCACACAGTCGTTCTGTTTTCACTCTCAGTGTGCTATCTGTGTGTTACGGGAGAGATTCACACTTTCTTATAAGTCCCGGCGCCGGATAACTTTGCCCAACCTTGGATGAGTGGAAGTGTCATGGGCACGTTGGAGGGAGGCTGGATTGAGCGATGATGTCTGTGGGTCATGTGTGTTGAGTGTATTTTCTACTCGACAATGTTTTCAACTCCTGATGGGCCTATCAGGACAGGACACCCGCTGGAAGTCAAGGAGAGCCTGTATTTGCACTTCAAGGTGAGATAGCACTAGAGCAAAAATACTGATTTTCCTTGCCTGGCTTACATTTGGGTTCTGCAGACAACCACACTGGGGCAGAAACAGACAGTGCCAGCCTGTTCTGAGTGCAGCTGGGCACCCCAGAGTGAGGGGTCACTGCAGCAACATTAGGGAGCCTCAAGGAACCTGTTTTCTCACAGGCGAAACAAAAGCCACAGCGGCTGTGTCATCACAAGCCATTTCTACTGGAGTCCAATATTGCAAGCAATTGAAGCAGAGATGTTGCTGCCTGGAGGCTGAGGAAGAGGGGGCCTGACTGTAACCGCCTGCCTGAGCCCTCCCGCCTCTGTCTCCCAGAGCCCCTGAGGCACCGCTGACATCCCCTGCCTCTGCCCAGAGCCCAGCATGCACACAGCTAAATTGACCCTAGAAAAGCTCTCAGGAAACCACAAAGCCCAGAGCAAACATTAGTCGCCTCTCCCCAGATTTGCTCCATCAGCCCCGGGGCCTATCATCTGTAGACATCCACGGCCACTGCTAAGGTAACAATCATTTCAAAACACTCCTCTACTGTGGTTGACCTTGGCCCTGACCTCTAGCAATTCACTGTCCACAAAGTGCTTCCCTGTTCTTCCCATTAGTTGCTTCTAGCAGGCAGAATTCTACAGATGTCCTGAGATTCCCATCCTCCAGTCATTCGATCTAACGCTAGTCAGGGTCTTCCAGGGAGGGATTTTTGCAAATGGGATTGAGGTTACTAGTCAACTGACTTGACAATAGGGAGATTATCCTGGATGCTCAGGCCAGCCTGGTGTGCTCAGTCAGACCCTGCAAAACAGAAGCAGAAGGAGGGAGAGTGAGTCAGACCGGGCAGAGGAGGGATGCAAAGGACTGGTGAGCTGGGCAGTGTGTGGGGTGGGGTCATGGAGATGTGACACAGGAGGAGACTTGGCCTGCATGGCTGGCTTTGAAGATGGGGGACAGGTCACAGTTGGGGAACACAGGTGGCCTCGAGAAGCTGACAAGGAAATGAGGACTTTGGTCCAGTAACCACATAGAGCTGACTTCTGATGGGTCTGGAAGTGGGTTCTCCCAGGAGCCTCCAGTCAGGCGCACTTCCTGCCCACTCCATGATTTTAGTGTGGGGACACCAGTAACAGGAGTCTACAGAACTATGGGACAGCAGGCGAGAGAGTAACTTTAACCTGCCAGTTTGGTGGTAATTCACTGGGACAGCAGAAGAAATCTAATATAGCCACTCATAATGTTTTTCTGAAATCTTCAGGCTTCCAGAGAAACCAGATTGTTCTTGGGTTTTAGAAGATCTTGTTTCAGCCTGGTTCACTTGGCAAACATCTAGAATTCCCACATCCTGGCATAAAGTGGGAGAGAAGTGGTGCCGCCAACAGGAAGGAAGATGTTTCCAGCTTGGTCACTGCTATTATTTGGAAACAGACATGAGGGAAATGATGTGCATCTAAGTGCATCTAGTAGGGAGCCTAACACAGCCTGTAAACCTGTTGATTGGTACTACCTGCACCCAGGGTGGGGCTTCTGTTGTCTACATCCTCGATTCCAGTATCACACTCTTAATCCACATTCAGACACCCTAATTCAGCCACCTTCAGAACTCCCCACCTATGAGGCTGCGGGGGCCATCTAGATACAAGCCATAACGGACGCCAAGTGGATTCCAGTGATCAGCTGGATTCCTGAATCCTCACCACCTCAAGTCCATCCCTTAACCTTCTCTCCCCATCATGACTCAGCACACAGACCCGGCATTCTCTGCTCCCTGGAAAGCCTTCCCACAATCTGAACACCCGAGAAGCCTTTCCCCAGGTGGCTTATCCCCTAGTGACTCTGAAAAAGTCACAGCAGTTTTTCCTCACACTAGCGAATGGCTGAGGTCTCTCTCTCAGGCGGATCTTTCATGATTGGTTGGTGCAGAAGCTTCTCCCCACAGCGGCCTTGTGGGTCTCACAGTCTTGTTGGCTCACATGCTGGTCACATCTGAACTGATCTGAACGTTCTAGTTATTTGAAATATCCTGTTTTGTATGTGTGAATACGCTTTTATTTGGCACACGGCTGAAACAAACACCATTAGCATTTTGAGCACAGGCTGGCACACAAGCTTTCCCATAAAGCATTTTTTGCACACTCAAATGTGACTTTGGCTGAGGCTTTCCTTGGTGTCGTTCCCTGGCCCAGGCACCCAGCATGACAGCTCTTCAGTGGTTACCACCGTTTCCAGCAGCCCCCGTGTGACCCTTTCTAAGAGCCACGATTTCAGAGGGAAACACAGACACGGGGCGACAATGTCTGAGAAGGAAGGCTGAACATAAAAACTGCAACTAAAAGGCTTTTACAGTTAACACAGCTCTTTCCCACTGGGAAAGACTACCTTTAAAAAGCTGCCATTTCCTTTGCATTAACTAAAAATGGTCATGCCTGTTGGAAGAAATGTGAAGGGAAGAAGACAATTCCTGTTATGATGTGCAGAGAAAGTGTGTGTGCCCACGAGCCCCTCAAGAAAGTGCAAAGAGGGCCAAGACAGGGAGAGACTACCAGGAGCTGCTGACAGTTATTGTTTACACGGTACTGTAAACGGTGGGCTGTCAACACCGACGTCATGTTACTTAGCTACTGCGTAAGTGCTGCAAGGTGAGACTTCAGAAGAATGAGTCTCCTATTTAATATTTAACCGGATGCTTCCTTTTTTTTTTTTTTGTGGTGCCGGGGATCAAACTTAGGCCCTTGTGCTTGCAAGGCAAGCACTCTAATCACTGAGCTAAATCCCTAGCCCCGCTTCCATTTTTTGAAAACACAGTTTGGTCCTTATTGAGGGAGGAGGAGCGAATGGCCAGCAACATGATTGACATATGAACTGGTGTACAGAGTTGGAGAAAACGCAGGTTTTGTTCTCCAGCTTTATTGTCAATACTTCTGCTGCGTTGGCAAACAGCATTTCCTACACACTCAACTTATCCCTGCTGTGATTCTATTTGTTAACATCCTGACAAAATAAGCTGAGGTGTCTCATGTAATGGAGACGTGAATGCCATGGAAGAAAGGTGTCAAGGGCCCAGCCCTAAGTGGTACTGTTGTTGGAGGGGAAGGGGGATTCAGAAAATATATCTCCAGGTTCTTTATTCGCGCAGGCAATGAATTGCAGGAGTGAATTTTAGGGCATTGGGAAAGTTTATTTAAGTAACAAAAGGGAGACTGGTTTGGCCAGGTGGGTAAAATAACTAGCCAATGCTGCAGTTAGGAATCTGAAAAGGCCTAGGAGACTAGGGAGCAGGGGGCAAGAGCGCAAGGCAGAAGGGAGAGCGCGGAGAGAGAGGGGCGAGCGAGGGGGCGAGAGAGGCAAAAGAGCAAACTCGTGGTGCCATTCACATTTATCTGGATTCTGTTCTCCTGAGAGTTTCTGGATCCTGTGAGAAGAGGGGCGATTGGAATTTCCCACCCCAGGCTGACGTCAGGTCAAAGCCACTCCCCAAGGTCATGTTCATCTTCCCAGCCAGGTCAGGCCACGCCCTATTCCTATATCAGTACCAGATGGGGAAGGGATGGACTAGAACCTGTTTTGTTAAGGGTTTGGGTTTGTGGTGTGTGGAAAGGATGCGTTGCCTGGACTGCCGAAGTCCTGCAGAAAGAACTGTGTAACCGATGGGACCAAAATGCAGTTTCACTGAGCAAAAGCAATGTGATAGCTGCAAGTATCCATTTGACCCTCAGACAACAGCTCACTTGCCACCATTCTGCCGTGAGCTCTCCACCTCCAGGTCTCAGGTCCATCCATGCCTCTCCTCCATCCCCATCTCTGTCCTTCGGCCACCCCCCGAGCCCCTGGGCATGTTCCCTGAGATGGTGTTGGCTCTGCTGTCAGCACCTGGGCCCAAACACACACACGCACCCCTTGGTCTCTTCTCTAAGTGGGCACAGATGGCCACCTACACATCCAGCGACCCACAGGCACTCTGTAGACAGCCACCGCGAGCCTCTGGGGCCACCTACTGAGCACTTTCCCCTGCTGCATCATGAAGAACTCTCCCCCTTCTCGCCCCCACCATCACCCCATCTGTTGTGTAGTGTCTCTGAACAACTCCGCACCCCCGATCACGGTGGGGTATGTGGATAGAACCAGGCCTGGGCGACTCTGGATTAGTCCAGTGCTGTTGCAGTTCAAGCTGACTGTCAAGCTCACTCTCCCGTGTCGCACACACATCATTTCCTCCTGTGCCATATACTCGAAATGAAAAACATAAGAACACAGACAGCCTGAGGACAGAACAGTGTCCCTGAGGAGGAAAAGGAGGACGGTCTGTTCTTGTTGTTCTTCCTCTACCTGAATCTTCCCTTGGGCCTCTTTAACGCATCCCACTCTCCTGAAGGGAAAATACAAGAGACAGAGAGGCCAGGAACAATGAAGTATTTTTCTGCCGGTCCCCATCCCCGCCCCACCACCCCAGACCCCAAGGCCAAGAATGAATCCAAGCTTCAGGAAATTTCACATAAAATTGAAGCCACTGTCAGAAGGGCTTCCCAGCCTGTGCAGACAGCATGCACACTGGCTCTTGAGGGAGACGGGATCGGGCACAGAGGAGCCCTTTGTGCTGGGGACAGTGTCACGGGGTCCCAGTATCTGCAGAAGGGACGTGCGGTTGGACCAGCTCCAGCCAAGCAGGCAATGACCCGACCATTTACATGAAACATGCAGTGCTGGGCCCGCCACACAGCCGGCGGCCTTTGATCTTGGTGGACTTTTGATTGATGTGTGACTAAAGAATTCTTTACAAAGAATTATTTCAGCTCTGAGTTAGTGAAAAGCCAGGCTGCACGATTTATGGAAGCAAGAGACTGGCATTAGAGAGGGGGAAAAAGTCATAAAAACATCCCTGGGAGGCTTTAATGTGATAGCCCTTGTGGCTTGTGTGTGGCTCTGACTCCACACCCCTCTGTCAGAGTCACTGGGTTTTATTGGAATTCACTCTTCTAAGCAGCAGGATCTGTGGAGACAGTCCTAGGGGAGAAATGTGTCTGAGGTAACATGAACCAAATCTGTGTGACAAGGCCAGGGAGCAGAGCTGTCATTACTGGGCAGTGACAGCCACATTGCGAAATTTACGTCACTTCAGCATCCCGCCATTATATGATGGGAGGATGGATGGACTGTGACTCCTGTGGCCGGACTCCACAGATCCATGCTTCTGGTCCCCAAGCTGCTTCATGGGGGTCCTCCGGGGACACTCAGGGGCCAGGACTGTGGGGGACGTGACCGCTGCACAGCAGACAGCATGCAGCTCCCCCCAAAAGGAGGCACCTGTGTGTCGGGGAGTTGTTCACTGCAGAACTGGCTCCCGGAGAGTAGATCTCCAGGTGTGAAGAAACTGGAGCAGGAAGGTGAAGGTGTGAGTCATCTCACGTACAGAAACCATCTCTCTCCCGAGCTGGGCACCCTGCATGTCAGTCATCCTTCCCAGGAGCTTTCTTCCAAGGACAGACTAAAGCCGCCAGCGATCTCGGGGTTCTTCATCCCTTGTGCTGCTGTAACAGGAAACCTGAATCCTCTTGCTGCTCATCGCTCTCAGTGAGAACCACTCCATCCAGGCATCTGTGATTTGACAACAGCAGCCTGGAGTGGAGGCTGAGGCTTGGTCCTGGTGTCACGCCTTCCTGACCGGAGGCCTCCTCCTTTCCGGCCCTCCCGTCCTGCCTGGGAACTTCGCGCTTGGACTTCCTCTCCAAGCTTCAGTTTTGTCTTGGGAATAGTGAGAGAGTCTCTCTCCTGGGTTTAGGGAAGGGCCAAATGAGACAATAGATAATAAACCTTTCTGGTCCATGGCAAATGCTAAATGCATAAGATATAAATTCCTAAAACTAGGCACTTTGGAAAATAGATCACAGTGAGGGTCTTCTTTCACTCATTTTAAGACACTTTCAAGATTGAGGAGAAACAGCCTGTTTAAAAGCAAAGCACCTGGAATGCACAGACTGCAGGAACAGCTCAGTGGCGGAGCACTTGCCCAGCATGCAGGAGGCACTGGGTTCCACCTGGCGCCCTAAAATAACTGAAATGCGCGGACCGCAGGAGCAGCTCAGCGTCAGGGCCCTCGCCTAGCACATGGAAGGTCCTGAGTTCCACCCAGTACCCTGAAGCAAATGGGATGCAAATCATACTCATTTATTACTCCAACAGAGGCTTCAGTTGACAAATTCCCCATAGGCGTTTTGCTGGATGTACCTCTGTGTGCAGATCCTGGCAGATAATTTAATGTACATCACTTGATTTTGTTCTCAGAGGAAACATATGTGAGAGATCACTAACATACAGCTCTGAACAATGTTCAGTGATATCATATCATCAGTTTACGGCTTCAGAGGGGGAAGTTCTGGGCCTGCACCTGAACTCAGGTTTTCTTATTCCAAGTTCAATGCTCCTATTTCTTTTCTGCTTGCTTCCCGCCAGATCATGCACAAAGTTTGAACTCTAGGATTTATAGTCTTATTAACACTAACAACCAATAGATCAGTGTGAAGGCCCTGGGTACTGGCAGGAGGGAGAGATAGAGAGAGACAGAGACAGAGACAGAGACAGATTGTTTTGCATAATTTCACACTTCTTTAAATTAAAATATTAATGTTTAATATTTGTGTTTCTTTATCTTGACCTATTTTTGCTGAATCTCCGGCCCAAACTGTTTATCTGCTATGAGAATTTCCCTGTGGCATTTAATGCTATTTTATTTGGAAACATTTCATTTCTCCCAAAAGGACTGTCTTAACTGGCATTAGGAAACCTTAGAAATGTGTTTACACTAAAACACTCTTGAAATCAGATCTTCTAGATGACCTAAGTCTAAAGGGACTGCTGTTCTATTAATGCAACTCTCTTTCCTTTAAACTTGCTTTTGTGAAACTAAACTCTCTCCCATGTTGGGACTGGGTTGGGAGGCAAGAAGAAAGCTCTGTGACTCCTTATCAGCTCTGAAGGATGCCTGGGGAGGTGTTGGCTCCACTGGGCTCCTCCCTCCGAGCTAACTCAGTACATGGCTGAACTGTTGACTGTCCCGAACTGATGACCTTCCAAAGTGCTGTCTTTCAGCGTCCGCTTGAGGCACTTGGCATTCAGATTCAAACCCTTCCAGGAAGACACTCAGGGAGGCATCCCAGGGCTCCAGGGCGACAGACTGGGGAGGAGTCCAGGTGTGTCCAAGTTAGATAGAGCCCCTCTGCACCACCTCCCTCCCCTGCCCACCTTGTTCCTGACCTCCAGCCCCGCTGCTGCTAGCACTGTGTCCACTCTTAGGATGCAGCTTTGTGTGGGGAGGAGAGGAGCTGTGTTGCTTCTCCCAATGAAACAGCCCGTGTGCAGGGAGCTGCACAGTGTGAGACTGCACGGGAAGCCAGCCCCCTCCCCAGCCATGAGGAGCAGGACTCGCACACTAGATCAGAGTTAGAGATGGGGAGGTTTCCCTTCTGATGGGAACCGCCATGCATGGGATGAAGCTACAGATGAGCTGAACCTGGCGTTGTGAGACGGGCTAGTGCTGCAGAGCGATCGGTGCCTCTCCTTGTGCCAGGATGCTACGACCACCTGCTTCCATCTTCTGCAGCCCTGGCCCTCACAACCCCATCTTTACACTGCATCACTCCTGTCCTCTAAACTGAGAGCTGTCTCATTCTCCTCCTCACACCCTTCTGCCGCCCCTGGCCTCACTGCTCATCACCAGCGTGTCCTCTTCATTACTGCCTTGGAGGGCCTGCTGAGCTGTGGGTCACAGTTATGTCATCGCCATCTCCTCACACTCTGCTTCATTCTGTATTCGTAACTCTTCTTTTCCAGCTTTAGAAGTATGGCCCTGAGACCTTATCGCCATCCCCCAGAGTCTGCTGAAATGTTGCGCGTAAGGCCAGTGGTGTTTAGTGTGGTAGCACCTGCCTGAGATTTCTCCCCCAAAGTTGCTCCCTGATGGGCTTTGTGTCTGTCCCAACCCTTTGAAGCCGGTGCTGCATGAGACCTGTGAATGCAGGGTCTTCTGAGTGTGCTGAGTGCTGGTGAGAGGCTGCCCACCTCTCCTCAGCCTTCTTGGCTGTGGGTGATGACCATGGGACAGTCAGAGAGTCAGAGGTGAGAGGCCGTGTGAGGAGCTGGGCTCTGCATGCTCATCTGGGAACTCAGTAGGGGCCACCTGGAGGTTAGAATCACAGGGGGAAAGACTGCTCTCAGCAAAATGGGCATCATGTTGCACACCTATAATCCCAGGACTCTGGTAGGCTGGGGCAGGAAGACTGCAAGTTCAAGTCCAGACTGAGCAACTTAGTGGTTTAGCAAGATCAGAGATGTAGCTCAGAGTGAAGGTCCTGAATTCAACTTCTGGTACAGAAAAAAGAAAAAAGGATGGGGTATAAATTTGGTACCTCCTAATTCAATGAATCCAAAAAGAGCTCAATACCTAAAACAAGTTCATTGATAGGTAGTGACCAAAACACAAACATCTGAAATGATTCTGTTCCCTAGAGAAGACAGTGAACTTGCTTACTTTGTATCCAGAGCCTACAGAAGAAACGTGCTATACCCATGTAGAGAGACATGAACAAATGAAGATGTGTGTCTGTGGCTGCAAATAATACACCTCTAATCCTTGATATGGGAGTAAGCCTGATTTTTATCAACTCTGTTAGTTTCAAAAACATGAGGAACTTCTACGTATTCGTTTCTTATTGCTGCTATAACAAATTATTGCGAACACAGAGGCTATGAACACTTCAATTATCACCTTCTGGTTCTAGAAGTCAGAATTTCATATTCAGCCTCACTGGGTGAAGACCAAGGTATCACAGGGTTGTACTCTTCCTGGAGGTCTCAGGGGAGAACCAGCTTTATTGCCATGTACAGCCTCTAGGGATATTGACATTTAGATGTGGCTTAAATATGAGGTGTTCCCCAGAGACTTATGGATACATCCCCAGTGCAGCAGTGCTCAGAGGTGGGGCCCAGAGAGGTGACTGGATCGTGAAGACTTTAGCTTCATTGGTGGAATAATCCATTGATGAGTTCATAGCTGAATGGGCAGTTAGGAAGATGGAGGTCACGGGGGTTTGACTACATAGGGCACATCTGGTCCCAGCCTCTTCCGCCTTCCTCCCTGAATCCTTACTTCACTCTCAGTTTCCCCAGTGCCATGAGGTGAGTAGCTTTGCTCTACCACACCCCCCACCATGATACTCACCACACATCCATAGCAATGGAGCCATTCACCATGGACTGAAACCTCTGAAACCATGAGCCTCTTGTCATGATGAACAGCTGGCTAGTACACATCCCAGGATCAGGGCCCCTTCCTCTGTGGTCAGAGCACGTCTCTCCAGCCTCTGCTTCCCTTCTTATGTCTTCCCTCTCTGACTCTACCCTCCTGTTTTCCTCTTACCATTCCATTGGGCCCACCTGGGTAATCCAAGATAACCTCCCCATCTCTGAAACCTTAATTTAATCCCATCAGCAAACCCCTTTGGGTGACATATTTTCAGATCTAGGATTGAGATGTGGTCATCTTTAGGGAGGACTGCATCACTCATTCTCCACACTCCATGTAAAACATGTTAATCCCATCATACCTCTGGTGAGAGTTCCAACACTCTCCTTGTATTTCAGGAGAAATTTCAAGAACTCACTCTACCTACTTCTTTAGTAATTCAAAGATGATCTGGAGAGCACAAAATCCTAAAACTCTGAGTTTTTATGAACTATGAAACCTTGGGCAGGTTACTGACCTTTGTGAGTTTTGTTATTCTCATCTAGAAATAAGAAATGCTCATCTACCTCACAGAATTATTGGTGATGACTAAATGATATAAATACTGGAAGACTGACTCTTCACTGAGTTTCTGGCATATAAAAGACCCATATATGGTAGTTGGTACTAGAAATATTATATGATATTTTACTTTTTATTCATGTATCCAAGTCAATAAATATTTATCAGGCAAATTTCAATACATCAGTGATGAAATACACAAAGATCCCACTTGGTGGCACTCACACTGTAGTTGGAAATACCCAGGTAAGAAATGAATGAAGAAATAAATGACAGAACAAGTTAGAAGGTGATATGCATTCTAAAATGTACAAGAGCAAGGTAATGGGAGGTTGGGATGTTAGGTGGGAAGACAGGGTGCAGGTGTCCTTGTTGGAAGAGGAATTGGTTTGTGGCAGTTAGGGTGGAGTGTCCAGTTAATTGACTTTGCGATCCACCCTGAGTGTGTCTAGGCAGGTCATAAGGGTGTGGCTTTGGGGGTCTATGTCTGGTCCCTGGTCAGGCACTGTTCTCTGCATGAACTGAGAAGCTTTGCTCCACAATGCCCTTTTATCATGATGCTTCTGCCTCAGAGCCAGCCAACCATAGACAGGATCTCCCTAAAACATGAGCCAATTTAAACATTTCCTCCTTTAAGTAGTGGTTCTCAGTAGCATGTCCCAGCAACGGCATGCCACCTAGTAGGTGAGTCACGGGCAAGGAAGGAAATAAGTGGTTTTCATACTGGGAAGACAGAAGAATGAGCCCAAAGCCCTCCACACCATGATATGGTCGATGAAAGGCAGGAAGCCCTGAGTAGCTCAAAGAGTGAGGCAGAAGTGGTCTGGATGGGGATGTTCTTTTGTCACCGCTGAGAAGTTATGAGGCTGCTGGGGGCCTTGTGTGCCTCTGCCTGAGTGAAATCAGGAACTACTGCAGGGTTTGGGCAGAGGAGGAGAATCATCCTAGGAGCATCTTGACTGTGCTTGGGGACCCACTGGAGGGAGGTGGGCTAAAGGCAGGGAGATGGGGTAGTAGGCCGTGGCTGAGAGGCAGAGACCTGATACTGTGGCACACGATGGGGAGAGGTGGAGAAACTCAGAAGGGCTCAGATTCTGATCCACTCTGAAGATAGGTCTAGTAGAGTTCCTTGATGGATCAGATCTGAGGGATGAAATTTGGAGACACTCTGCTAAGTGAAAGAAGCCAAAGCCAGATACAGGAGGCCAAGTGTTATCTAATCCTACTCATATGAAATGTCCAGAACAGGACACAGCTACAGACTAGAGATTAGTGCTGGGGGACAAAGGGAGTGAGGAATGACTATTTGAGGTTAAGAGATCCCTGTTCTGGAGATAATGGTGTTGATTGCACGATATTGCACCAAGAACCACTGATTTTACATTTTAAAATGGATTAAAGATGGATTTTACGTTGCGTGACTTTCACTTCGGTGAGGAAAAATAACTGATAGTATTCTAGCTTGAGCAATTGGAAGAATAGCGGCCATCTCAGACAGGAAGTTCACATGGGAAGGCAGGTTAGTAGGGGAAATTCACAGTTTATGGTTAGGCATTTTGAATCTGAAAGGTCTGCTACCCATACAAAAATGTTGAGAAGACAGTTTGGTTTTGGAAGAGTACTTAGGCTGAAATATCTATATTTGAGAGTGGTTGGCCTCTCTAACAGCTAAAGGGTATCGTGGTCTAACTTTGGTTTTATTCCTTTCTGTGCTACTGTAATAAAAATACTTGAGACTGGGTTGTGTACAAGATAGAGATTTATTTTCTCACAGGTCTAGAGGTTGCAAAGTACATGGCCAAGCACCAGCAGCTTCCGTAGTCTAGTGAGAGCTGCTCTCTGCTTCCAAGATGGTGGGTCGTTGATCCACCTCTAGGAGGGGAAGATGCTGTGTTCTTACATGTTGGAGGGTCAGGGACACAGTGAAATCACTAGGGCACAAGAGCAGACCAGAAAGAGGACAATGGATTGTGCCTTTTGAAAACTCTGAAGAATTTAGGGAGAAAAATGAGAAACAGCCAAAGTGATGGGGAAAGCATGACCTGTGAACAGGAGTAAGCTAAGGGAGTATGATTATTATCTGTCACTCTCTCAAGTTCACCTGCTTGATCATACAAAAATGTCTCAAGCAAGCAGTGTTGTCACACGTCATGTCTTAAGAGGGCTGCTGCACATTGTTTTCTATAACTACAAATCCCTTCGCCTTTCTGAACTGACTATTTGATCCTCACTCTTCAAAACTAAGCTCGATATCACCCACCACTTTTTTGTTTTTTATTAGTACATGTTTGTGATATACAATGATCACACGCATTGTGCAGAGTTCATCTTTTTATTACTCTCTCTTCCTGTAACCCCTCCCTCCATCTCAAGATCCTCTTCCCATTTACCAAAGATCTATCTCCCTATTTCCTATTGTCTGTCTTTTCTTTTGTTCTTTAAATTATGTGTACTTTGGGTTTCTTAGATAAAGAAAGTTATATGATATTTCAGCTTGGGTGTCTGATTGATTTCACTTAACCTTATGGCCTCAAGGTACATTCATTTTTCTATAAAGACACAAATGAATCCTTGTTTATGCCAGAATAGTACTTCATTGTGTATAAATACATTTTCTTTACCATTCATCTGCTGATGGACATATAGGCTGCTTCCAAGACTTAGCTATTATGAGTTGTGCTGTGATAAACATGGGTGTGCAGGAGACACTGTGGTTATGATGACTTTAACACTTTTGGGATAAAAACAACATGGCACTGACACAAAACAGATACTCAGATCAGTGGAACAGAACAGAAGACAGAAAGCCAACGCAGGCACAGGAAGTCGTCTGATCTTTGACAAAGGGGCCAAAAATATACACTGAGGAAAGACAGCCTCTTTAACAAGTGGTGCTGGGAAAACTGGTTACACACATGCAGAAGGTTGAATCTGGACCCATATCTATCACCATGCATAAAAATAAAATCAAAACAGATCAAAGATGTAGATACTAAAATAGGAACATTTAATCTGCTAGAAGATAAAATAGGTAAAACTTTTGAACATACAGGCACATTAAGGACTTTCTGAACAGAACCCTAATTGGACAAGAAATCACACCAAGAATCAATCAATGGGATCATACCAAATTTAAAAGTTTCTATACAGAAAAGGAAAGAACCAAAAGAATGAGGAGACAACCTACAGGCAACCTGTTCATGCGCACACCTTCTGCTCTAAACATGTGATTTTTATGAATCACTGTCCCCAATGTGCAGAAAGTGGGAGGTGGGCTCTGCAGGGCTCACGAAAGGCCCACTGTGGACCTGGGGATTTTTCCTCTAAATGCTGCAAACGGGTTTAATGAGCCTTCTTGACCCACATCTCTCCTGGATCTCAGGCTCTGAACCTGACTATCATTTTCAACATCAGCAGCTTCTAGTTAATTTCCTTATAGGGGATGTTTTCCCCTACGCAGTGTGTGGATAAGCAACAGCCAAAATGTACAGCAGTCGGGGAGATAGATGTGAGGAAAACACAGCATTACGGACACTTCCCCTGAGGCCAGGCACAGGTCCTGAACTATGACAATGGCCTCATGAGCCGTGACAACACGCTTTGGTGGCCTGTGAAGTTAGCTGTCGCATCTGGAGAGAGTTCTGGAGTGAAACCAACCATGGTGATGAACTCTGGTTGCAGGACTTTGGAGTCATTATAGTTACTTTCTCCTGCAGTCCTGCCTTAAAAATCACTCTTTGTAAGCTGACTTTCAGTATCTGCTGCTGCATCAGTAAAAAGCCAAAACCACACCTGAGTCCATCAGCATGGAGCTCCAAAGGGCCAGCTCCCAGCTTGCACCGGGAAAGGTGGGGGCGAGGCTCTCAGTGAGTGAAGGGACAGCACATTCACTGCAGGCAGCCTGGGCGTTGTCTCTGGGTGGCCCTCAATGTCATCAAACCATGGAGCCCACATCCCCATTCTTGACTGTCTAGCTAGACTTCCTGTTCTTCAAGAAATGACCTGGGCTCTGCGTGTCTTCTTTTAATCCCTGCTGGACTGAATGCTAGCTGCTATTTTGGTATCAGCAAGGAGGCAATATTTCACCTGCAAAATGTTGTGCTTGGTGAATAAATGGGCTAGAAATGTAGCTCAGTGCAAGGGACTTGGGGTCAATCTCCAGTAACAAAAGGATGAATCGAGAATATCCAGGAGGCCAGGCTTCAGGATCTAAGCAGTCATGGCCCTGGAATCTACTTCCCAAGGAAATAACTGTGACTAATCTCTGTGGTTTTTATCATCATTTTGTAGACGTACTTCACGGGAAAGATGTGGGCCGTCGTTCTGAAGTAAGCTTCATCAGCCGTGGCTGTGGCGCCTTCCTCAGGGAAAGCACACACAGGCAAAGCCACTGCATGGCTACAAAACGCCTGCTTTGCAGTACTGGTGAGAGCACAAGGATTTTCATAGAACACGACGGATGTTTTCCTAGATAATTATACAAAGTTCACAGAGGATCATGCAGGGTGTGACCCAAGAGACCACTTCAGTGTGCAGTCTGCATGTGTAACATACAGGCACACATTAGATTACACGCTAATCCAATACACAGATGGCAGAGGTCAGGCTGAAACTGCAAAGGGAAAGAAGCCGGCTTTCCAGTGACGCCCGTGGTAATCGGCAAGACAGCAGAGCACAGCTACATCTACACACACACATGTACACCCATGCACAAGTGTGTATGCACATGCATCCCGTGGTGGCCGCACCTGACCCACCCAACAGGTACCTTGACTCCTAGAGCCGAGGAGCCCTTGAAACTGTAAGAAGACCGTATGTATTCAGCTGACGGCCGAGAGTGGAAATGCGGCCCACATACATAGAGTGTCGGAGTCTTTGCTGGGCAGCCACGAAGGCCGACTCACTTCCACCTTCCCGGACAGCAATGTCTGCACCTCTGGAATCTGCCATGGTGTCTCCGTGACACTGAGCAGTCTTTCACTTCCTCTCCACCCAGTAACACTTACTGCATTTTCATCTGGTGGTCAGGTGTCCGCGTTACCCAGGTGGAGCTGTCCCTCACTCGCTTCTGTGCTCTGGGGCTGGGCCAGCCACTCATCCTGTCTCCCCACGATGCTTCCCTTCATCCTGGTCCAGGCCCTCATCATCTGCTCCCTGCTAACTTGCTACCAGGGATTTTCTTCTTATTCTTTGTTGCATTGACAAGCATGGTGCCTGACTCCCGAACGGAATTCAAGAAATTTTTGTTAAAAAAAACAAGTGACAGAATGAATTTCTTAATTCTTGATATGCACTATCAAACATTTCACCAACAGCTTGGGTATCACCAACACCTCTCGCATTATCTTCCTTGGCCGCTGAGAAGGGAAACTGAGGCTGTGAAAATGTGTAACCTGCCCAAGCTTGCAGAGTTCATACAGCAGCCAGGATTCAGAGCCTGAAGTAAGGCGAAAGCCAATTATTTTTATTTTGCAGCAGACTAAGAAATCAGAAGCCACACTGAGGAGTTACCCTTGGAAAAGACCAGAGGAGCCCGAGGCCCTGGTCCCACACAGCAGAACTCCTGACCAGGGACATCTGTTGTTTTTGGCTAACGTTTGCTGGTGATAGTCCAGGCAACTAAACAGAAAGTTAGCAGTGAGCACAAGTTCAAAGTTCCTTGAAAGCCAAACTCAACTGTTGTAAAAAGAAGAAAGGCACATTGCTGGGTTCCTTTAATGTCCTCGTATTAATTTTTACAGCCACCGAGCCCACGCTTCCTGCTCCTGCTGTAAAAGTGGACACCAGTTTTCTTAGTTTAAGATAGAACAGCCAAAATCTTTCTGTCCCCTTATCCCCTGAAAAACCACCCTACAGTGAGTAGAATTTAAAACAGAGGCAGAGAATAGTATTATGAGAGAGCTCTACAACCATCTTTTTATTTCATTTTATTTCATTCTTAAAAGCTTTATATTTGTTGTTTTCTCTTTTTTTCACCTTTTTAAAAAATTTAAAGTTTTATTAGTACGTGTTTGCAGTACATAATGATTGCATTCATCACGAGGAACTCTTCGTGAGGTACATGCACATAACACGTCTTAATTCCTTTTACGTCCCTTCCTGTATCCTCTTTCTCCTCCATCCATCTCTTGGTCCCCTTCCAATTTCCCTTCCTATCTCCCTATTTCCTGTTACCTGTATTTTATTTTTCTCTTTCAATTATTTATACTTTGGTTTTCTCATATAAGAGAAACCATGTGATACTTAAGTTTGTGTGTCTTATTTAATTCACTTAACATTATTGTCTCAAAGTACATCCATTTTCCTATAAATGACTCAAAAATTTATCCTTCTTTACAGCAGATTAGCATTCCATTGTGTATAAATATAACATCCGTTTTATCTGTGCTTTGGCTGATGGACACACAGGCTGCTTCAAAGATCTACCTGTTATGAGTTGTGTTGCTATAAACATGGCAATGCATGAATCACTGTAATGTGATATCTTATAATTCTTTAGGGAAGATACCTAGAAGGGGAATAGGTATGTCGAATGGAATTTCTGGCTTTAGTTTTTTGAGGAATCTCCACACTGATTTCTGTAGTGGTTGTACTAGTTGATATCTCTAATCCTAAACAGTGGTATATATAAACTGGGAAAGAGGATTTCCTACCAGAGTGTAGGAGGGGCAGAATGTGTGCCTCTGGATGGGGCTATGGATGTGAAGCAATGAGTCGCCCTGTGGACCCAGGGAAGGCTAAGCATAGGCACCCCAGGAAGGCAGGGCTGAGGAGAGGCTGGAAACGGGGTACTGAAGTCCAGGTTCAAGTCGGTCATTACTCCTGGCCCCCCTTACCTAATATGACCTCTCACCCCACTCTGGAAATAGGCACATGACCTCTGGAGAAACTGAACTGAGAGGCTCCTAACACAGCAACACGAACCTCCAGGATGGAGATGGAACACTGCAGAGTGTACGCCCGGCCCCTTCCCCACCTCTCTGAGCCTACAGCCAAGCGTAAAGCCCTAGGGCAGGAAACTGGAGGGTTTGTCCCCACGGTCCATCCCATGAGCACAATCTGTAGAGAGGACAGCTGAGTCATCAATATAAAAATCTGTAAGGAGGGAGGAGGGGTGAAGGGAAGAGAGGGGATGGGAAAAAAAAGAAACAACAAGATATATCACGTACATGTACAAATTCCCTATGACGAATGTTATCATTATGTATATCTAAAATGTACCACTAAAATAAAATGGGCAGCTGGATCCTACGACGGGTAGGCAGCACCCACGCAGACTCCCAACAGCTACCTCGTGGTCTGCTTTGTGCACAGGAGAAGGCCGGCGTCACTGGACACTGGAGGGAAGCTTCCAAGAGAAACAGGAGAGACCAAACACACCAAAGAAAGAGAACCCAAAGATTCTGTTACAAAGACCCTGCAGGAAACAGTCCAAATTTCTAAGAAATCATGAAACAAGAACAGTGTGCCATAAAGGAGGATAATAAAAACAGATTCCTGAATATTAAAATTCCAGCACCGGTACTTTCAGCCAGCAAAATGTTAAAACATCACGTCAAAAGAAATTTCTCCAAGAGTAGCACAATGACAAAAATCAAAAGGTTATAGAATGAAGATAAAATATAGCATTGAGAGTTTAAGGAGGAAGTCCAATTTTCAGAAAGAGAGATTCCAGAGAAAGAGTAGAGAATATGACAGAAAGAACATCATCAAAGAAAGGATGCTATAAGAAAGCTTCCCCAGATTCCAGATTAGAAGGGAGCACTGCATGCCCCCCACGAAGACCATGAAGAGCCTCACAAAGGCTCATGGTCACGAATTTGCAGGGACACCAAGAATGCAAAGATCTTAAAAGCTTCCGGGAAAGGAAAAAGTCACATACAAAGGGCTGGGAGACAGAATGCCTGAGACTCACACCAGTGTTAAAGGCAACAATAGGCCAGAAAATGGTAAGTGGAAAAACAATTTTAAAGAATCTTATATCTTGGCAAATAATTAGTCTAGTGCAAGGAAAAAAAAAAAAGAAAAAAAAAGAAAGATAATTTAAGACAAGTAAAGACTCTCCCAAAAAATGTTTCACTCATTTTTTTTTTTTTTTCTCAAGATGCTGCCGGAGGATGCCTTTCACCAAAATGAGTGAGGAGGCCTGAAAGGGAGGGAGAAGCTGGATCCAGAGAACGGGGACAGAACCCTGGAGAGAAGCCGGCAGAGTCCCCCAGAGTGACAGCAACAGTCCTCTTTGGAGCAAGAAAGGGAATAATTTACTATATGAAAACAACGTTATTTTAAAAGACACAAGAAAGAATCCTGATACATTAGCTGGCTCAGCCGATGTGCGTGTGCGAATTCACTGAATCTGACTTTCGCCCATAGAACCTGGTTCCGCGGGACATGTGGATGCGCTGCTCACCCCAGTAGACAGCAGGATGTGAGGGGCAGGTGGGCGCCGGCTCGGGCCTCCTCAGCCAGGTTTGCTGCACTTTGTCGCACAAATTGGCAGGACAGTCACTGAGCTTTCGAGCTGGATCACTGAGCACACTGATTCTTTTTGCCAAGGAGAACGGGATCATTCAGCACTCAAATATCAGACATGCTAAATAAAGGACAATCTGTGCCAACAATCCCCAGCAACCCCGCAGGCCCAAAGTCTGCTTCAACTCCTTATGTTTTTTTGTTGCAATTGTTTGGCCCGCTCTCAGGTTTTTAAACCTCTGACAATCCTGGGAGCTGTGCTCTGTCTACTTCGAGCCAGTCACTTTACATATCTCTAGAGCCTCTGTCACTTGCCACCTTGCACAGTAAGAAGTGATGACTAACATAAAAGAGTTTTAAAAATGTGCTCAAAATAACAAATTGGTCCAATAATTTAGTTAAAATGATTATTTCCAGACCTAGTAATTTTGTATGTATTGGACGTTTTGTGCATCATTGAGCAGTATTGCTTCTCCTCCTCATGAGTTTTTATGTATTTGTTGCAGGTTTTAAGCATTCTGGTACATACTGCCTTACCGTCTCTCGAGTTCATGTATCAGAATGCTTAAATCATGAGAAATTGTCCAGACAAATATTTATCAACTTTTTATTCAACATTCCACTATTTCAAAAACAACATATTAGTGACCTTCTCAGGAGTATCCAGCCAAAATTGTGCAAAAGTAAAACACTATGCAATTAAATTTGTGAAAATAACGTTGAAAGGGGCCAAAATAGGCCTTCCTCATGGCTTTACCTTTACTGGTTTCTCTTTATGGTTCTTTTTTTTTTTTTTTTAACTTTTTGTCTGTAATATACTTAATTCTCACAAAAGGTTAAACATAAAGTAGAAAGATTTTTAGAAACTGAAAAGCAAACAGAGAAAGGATAAAGGGAAAATAAGAGCTGCCAAGTGGGCTGGGTGTTGCTCAAGGGTGAGCACTCGTCTGGCTTGCACCCGGCCCTGGGTTCCATCCTTAGGGCCACAGAAAAAGCTGCTCAGCCATCCTAGAAGTTACAAAACAGATTTTTAAAATGAGTGGTGTTCTTTTTAAGGATGCTTTTAAAGTGCATTAATAGTTGCAAATAATACGAACAAGTGGAAGCGGAAAAACATTCAAGCGGCCAGTCCCTTTCACACATTAACTTGCACATACTTGATCTGCTCCTGCTGCCCTTATTCCTGCCTGGTTCCTGCTAAGAAAGGAGCTGGGTGAGGCTAGGAGCAGCCGGACTCCACCAGACTCCGCCACCGTATACCTGAGTCTAGATGGAGGGCGGCCTGGAGACTCCGGCGGCTCCCTCGTGGGACTCTGTGTCCTGCCCTCTGAGTTCATCCGGCTTGCTCCTTCCCGTAGCTGGTTCCCAAGGGCTTGCAAAATGAAAGTAAGGGGGATAACTTACCTCTAAATGTTTCATTTTCTCTTGGCAGTTTTAAAAGTTGTTTGAGATGAAGGCAAATTTGAATCGGTGATTAAAATAAGACTTTGAGATTCCAGGTGAATTTCGCATGTATTCCACATATTCCTGACCCTGAAGCATCAAGATTTGATTGTTCTAGCAAAGATGACCCCAAAAGCACACTGGACTCTGAGTAGCACCCTTCTTTGAGGCAAAGACGAGGCACAGGGGCAAGTGGCCTGCGGGATGAGTGTCTTTGCATGTGGTTCCAAACTGGAAGAGGAATTCTTTATCAAAAATCTCCAGGATGCTTCAGGTTTCTCAGACTTCTTGACTTATCCAATCAGAAAGGGTTTTAA
>PVJO010020741.1:0-31444 GCA_004026905.1 Hystrix cristata
TAGACTAAAAAAAAATTAAAAAGATCATTGAAACAAAAGAGTTGGTTCTGTAAAAAGATAAACAACATTGATAAAATAACCAAAAGACTGATCCAAATTAATAAAATTAGAGACAAAAAAGGGCGTGTTACAACAGACACCAAGAAATACAGATGATCGATAAGGACTATTTTGAAAACCTACATTCTAATAAATTGAAAAATCTAGAAAAATGGATAATTTCTAGACATATATGACCTACCAAAACTGAACCAAAAGGATATTATGAACTTAAACAGATCATTAACAGTAAGACTAAAACAGTAATAAAGTTTAAATTTTACAAGACTTCTAAAGAACTAACACCAATGCTCTTCAAACTATTCTATAAAACGGAAAGAGAAGGAACACTTTCAAATTTATTCTACTAGGTCAATATCACACTGATACCAAAACTGGATAAGGACACAACAACAAAGGAAGGAATCATACCATCTACCATCAGGATGTTCAGATCCTGATGAACAAAACCACGTAAATCCTTAATAAAATACTCGGCAAATGCAACAACACATTAAAAAGACAATAAACCATGATCTAGTTGCTTTCATTCCAAGGATACATGGATAGTTCAACATATACATATTGATAAATTTAATACACCACATAAATAGAATGAAGGATAAAAATCACATTATCTTCTCAACTGACACAGGAAAAGCCTGAACAAAACTCAACATTCCTTCATGATATAAGTCCTGAAGGAACCAGGTATTGAAGGATCATACCTCAACATAATAAAGGCTATATATGACAAATAGGTAACATCATACTGAATGGGGAATAACTGAAAGATTTTCCTCTAAAGTCAGGAATGAGGCAACGATGTCCACCCACTTTCCTCATTCCTATTCAATAAAATGCTCGAAATATTAGCCAGAACAAATAGGCAAGAGAAAGACATAAGAGGAATACGAACAGGAAAGGAAGAAATCAAATTATCCTTATATGCAGATAATATGATTCCATACTTGAAAGACCCTAAAGACTCAACAAAAAGACATCTAGACCTATTCAGCAAAGTAGCAAGAGACAAAATAGACTTAAAAATCAACAGCTTTAACCAAGATACATCATGTATAGGTACAGAATTAATGTAATGAATGTGACCATTGTATGTAGAATGTACCAATACATGTTCTTGGTTTAAAATAAAATTTAAAAAAAAAAAAATCAACAGCTTTTCTGTACACAATAACAAACTTGCTGAACATGAACTCAGGAAAACAATTTTATTTACAATACCTTAAATATTCAGGAATCAAATTAATCAAGGAGGTGAAAGACCTATACAGTGAAAATTACAGAACACTGAAGAAAAAAATCGAAGACATTAGAAGATGGAAAGACCTCCCACACGCACAGTTTGGAGAAATTAATAGTGTTAAAATGACTGTATTGTCAAAAACAATCCAAAGATTCAATATAATCTACAACAAAATTCAAACATTTGTTGGTCTGATATGGTGGCACATGCATTTAATTCCAGCACTCAGGAGGCTGAGGCACTCAGGAAGCTGAGGCAGGAGGATCACTGCGAGTTCAAGGCTAGCCTGGGCTCCACAGTGAATTCCAAGGCCAGCCTGGACTACAAGCAAGACCCTGTCTCAAGAACAAAACAAAAACAATAAATAACATTTGTCACAGAGTTAGAAATAACAACCCTAAAATTCATATGGAATTCTGAGGCAAAAGGGTGGTACTGGAGGTAAGACAATATCTAACTTCAAAATATCCTACATTGCTACAGTAACAAAAACAACACAGTACTGGCATAAAAGCAGACACACAGAGAAATGCAATAAAATAGAGGACACAAAAATAAACTGATGTAGGTATATGCATGACTCTTGACAAAAGGGCCAGAAGCATACAGTGGAGAAAGGACAGCCTCTTTAACAAATAATGTGGGAAGACTGGGTATCCATATGCAGAATAGTGTAACTAGATCCCTATCTCTTACCCTGCACAAAAATCAACTCAGAATGGATCAAAGACTTAAACATAAAACCTTGAACTTTACAACTGTTTGCAAAAGATGAGAAAACACTTGAAAATACAGACACAAGCAATGACTTCCTGAATAGGACTCCCATAGCTCAGGAAATAATAGCAAGAATTGATAAATGGGATTGCATCAAATTAAAAAACTTCTGCACAGCAAAGGACACAATTAACGGAGACAATCTACAGAATGAGAAAAAAACCTTTGCCAGCTACTCTTCTGACAGAGAATACCCAGAATATATATGGAATTAAAAAAAACTCCAAAAGAATAATCCAATCAATAAATAGACAAACTACACAGATAATTCTCAAGAGAATAGAAAGGGCCAATAAAGATATAAAAAATGTTCAACATTTTCAGCCATCAGGTAAGTCAAAACTTTCTCAAGATTCCATCTCACCTCAGAATGGTTATCATTAAGAATACAAAAAACAGTAAATGCCAGTGAGGATGCAAGGATAAAGGAATCCTTATACACTCTTGGTAGGAATATAAATTAGTACAGCCACTATGGAAATCAACATGGAAATTTCTCAAAAAACTAAACACGGAACTACCATATATATGATCCACATAGATGATCCAGCTAACCACTCCTTGGTATACACCCAAAAGAATTAAAGTCAGTATACTACAGAGATACTTGCATACCCATGTTTATTGTGGCACAATTCACAATAGCCAAGCTAAGAAAGCAGTTTAGGTGCCCATCAAGAGACGAATAGATAAAAGAAAATGTGGCATATATAGAATATGACTGAGATTTTTTTTTTTTATAGTAAGACAGGGTCTCACTATATTCCAAGCTGGCCTTGAACTTGCGATGCAGCCCAGGCTGGCCCTGAACTCTCGATCCTGCTGCCTCAGGCCCCCGAGTGCTGGGATTAAAGGAATGTGGCATCATGCATGGCTAATGTTTAAATTTTTAAAAACTTCATTACAGTCAAAGACACATTGCCATTAATCCCCCTCAAAATATTCCCTCACTCCAAATACACTTATCCCAGTACTCTTGCCACTTTCCAAAAGCAGTTCTGAAAGTCTTTCTTGAGTATCTTTAGTTGTGCTGTTCTTGCTGCCTTATGTCCTGAACTGATTCAAAACACTTACTTTTCATGGTCATTTTGACTTTGGGGAAGAGCCAGAAGTCTCATGGTGCCAGTACAGTGTATCCTGATCTGCCTTGTTCACCATGGAGATCTGGTGAACAAGACAGATCAGGATACAGGATACACTGTACTGTTTTTATGAGCCTGCCTTTCTTTTGGATGGCACTTGGTAGCAGCATTTACCGTATTTTGATCTCACCTTGTAAAAACACTCACAAAAGAGGCTTCCAGAACTGCTTCAGAAAGTGGCAAGGATGATGGGATAAGTCTTCAAAGCAAGGGAGAGGATTTTGAGGGAGATTAATGGCAGTGTATTGTTCACTGTAATAAAATTTTTAAATTTAAACATTTGTTGTATATTCTGATCACCCCTTGTATACAACTGAGTAGTATTTACCCATAAAGAAGGAAATCTGTAAACTTGTGTAATGGACTGTAAGTTCACATAATTCTGGATAAATTTTAATAAAAATCTATTTAAAAAAAAGGAGGAAATCATTATTTTAGGAAAATGGATGAAACTGGATATCATTGTTAAGTAAAATAATTCAGACTCAGAGAGTATTAGATGTTTCCCCTAATATGTGGAATCTTGAAATAAAAGGAAACAAAAGATGTGAAAGTAGAAGGGAGACTATCAGACAACACAAAGGGCATCATGTGGAGGGGGAAGGGGTATAAGAAAAGGTAAAACAGGTGACAGATACGTTCAAAGTATGTTATATACATACATGAAAATGCCACAATGAAACCCAATATTCTGTAAAATTAATATGTACTAATAAAAAAGTTACAAAAGGACTAATGCTTATTGAGAATGTAGTATGTACCAGACACTATCCTAAATACTTGTCATAGATTTTCTCATTGAGTCCTTCCAAAACCCTCTTAAGTAGGCCCTGATACTATTTTTCAAATGAGGAAACTGAGGCACAGACTTAAAGATTTTCTCTAGCTCTCCCAAGTAGAAAGTAGTGAAAGAGACAGTATTCTGGCATCTGGCTCCTGAGCCCTACTCATGAGCCTCTTTTTCCCCAAGAATAAACCCCCTCACAGGTTCCACACGCCCTGCAAAGCCCAAATCCTCACCTGGGCAGCACAGATGCTGTACTGGGTAAACATGGCCTCATACAAGGCCATCAGCCCACTCTGTCCAGCAGCTGCACAGGCTCGCGCCTCTAAGACTGGAATTGCCTGAAATACACCAATCAGACAAGGTGTGGTCAGGAATGAGGGAAAGCAAAATCCAAGGACCCCTGTTATAGGGTGGGGGAAACAGCACTCACCATCTCTTTCAGCTGGTTCTGCCCCGAGTGCAGGGCCTGCCGTACACTTTGAGACAGAAGGATCTCATGGCGCAAGCGCTGCTTGCCAAAGGCTACAGCTCCACTGGTCACCAGCATCATCTCTCGGCCCTGATTTTGTAGCACTGATACCTGTGTTGAGGAAGGAAAAGGTGCAAGTTGCTGTACCATATCTATGTTCTCTTTACAGGAGACCCAGGCAGACTTCCCTATGTCTGGACCTATCAGATCCTGTCAACTGGGTTACTTACTTGGATATTTACTGTCGTGACCTAGCTGTTTTGGGAGTCCCAATACTGGTCCCCACAGGGACAGAGACGACAGAGCTCTGTTATGCCCCTCACAATGTAGTCCCCTACACTGATATGAATGTGCCCCCCAAAAAGCATATGCTGGAAACTTAATTCAACAGCATTGAAAGTTAGGACCCAAGGGGAGGTGTTTAGGTCAAGAGCACCGCACCATCATGGATGGAGTAATGCCTATTATAAAGGGTTTAAGGCTACGTGTTCTCTCTCTCTCTGGCCTTCCACCATGGCATGATGCAGCAAGACGGCCCCCATCAGATGTGAACCCTTCATCTTAGACTTCCCAGCCGTTTCATGAGCCAAATAAATTTCTGTTTATCATAAACTATCTAGTCTGTGGTACTGTTACAGCAGCATAAAACTGACTAAGACACTCCTTGATAAGTATTTGTTAAACTGAATTGATTCGATGGACTGAATATGGAAGGTAGATTTGATAACTGCCTAATACAGAAAATATAGAAAGATTCTATTAGGTTTCAGGCAAGCAGCTTCCTAATACCAACTCTGGAGTAAAGGCATTTCCAAAATATTGACAATACGATTATGGAGGATAAAGGTGTGTTAGAGCTAGAACAGAAAAGCTCTCACTTATCTCTGGGATGTCCAGATGAGTAGTTTGACTCAAACCACCAAGCAGAAAAAAAGAGAAAAAAAGAAAAGAAGGCTCAGTATTTATACATATCCATTTGGGTACTTAACCCTGACTACACATCAGAGATACCCGCAGAACTTAAAAAATAGATGCTTGAGCCACATCCCTGAGATGCTTATCAAATGGTTAGGTGGGAAGTCCAGGTATCTCCAGGCTCCTCAGGTGATTGTAATTCACAGCCAAGATTAAGAATCACTGACACAAGGTGATATAGCTCCTTATAGCTAAGAAATCTAAGGACTGAGTGGCATCTACTGTACTCCCTTACATCACCCTTTTCATGCTGCTTCCCACTGGTACCTGTACCAAGAAAGAGTGTTTTCACACTGGATTAAAGCTATGATGCTTACACTGAGATTACCTTTACAAGTTGATATGGTGGAACTAACAGTTTAAAGACCCTACTTTGGCTCAGTGGAATTTTCCATCGTGGCAATTACCTGCTCGACAATAGATGCCAGGCGCCCCAGTGCCAGGCCACACTCATCCCCTCGGGTCACCACAGCACTGCCGAGTTTCACCACGATTCTCTTGGCATGCTTCAGCTCACTGCGGTGTGCAAAGGACTTGCCATGGGTACGACTGAGGGGTACTGTGATAAAGGGGATGTTGCTCCAAGAACGAACATGTCTGATGGCTGAATGCTGGGCACGATCTGTAGCTCCCAAAGTCAAATGCAAGAAAGATACAATGTAATTTCTCAATGAAAAGATGCATACATCGTATTAACCAATTTAGCCACCAAAAAATAGCTTCATCTTTTTTTTTTTTTAAGATATGGTCTCACTATGAAGTCCAGGCTGGCCTTGAACTCGCAGCAATAATCCTGCCTCAGCCTCCTGAGTGCTGGGATGACAGGTAGCTTTACATTATTAAATGACTGAAACCAGTATATCAAACTGTATTTAGCATATTCTTATACTAGTAGTGTAGGGCATTTACACCCATTACACGGATCACATGTATACTCAAACACTGCTGAAGAGTGTAAGTGAAATAAGTCTTTCCTAAAGACATGTTTGTGTAAAAAAAAAAAAAAATCAAAATCCTTATGTTCAATCTTTTCATCCAGCAATTCCATGTTCAGAAATTTATTCTAAGGATTCAGTTAGAAATTGGGAGAAAGAGATTCATCAGAAAGCTGTTTATAAGAATGTTTTTATGATAGGAAAAGTCAGAAGCAGAGCAAATGTCCAGAAAGAAGGGAGAAAGATTAACTTTACAATTTTTAATAACAGGAAATGCTCATGTTAGTTTCATACACATGTCTGAATGTATTGAAAAAAGATGAATAAAACAAATCCAAATATTAATGTATCTCTTGATGGGATTATGGGCAATTTTTCTTTTTTATTCTTTCCTGCATTTTACAAGTTTATGTATATATTGCATTGTTTTCACAGTCAGAAAAAAGGTATGCTTTTAAAGAAACCACACCAGTACACAATAAATGTGATGAATGTAACCATTATATGTACATTGTACCAATACATGTTCTTGGTTAAAAAATAAAAAAAAAATAAAAAAAAAAGAAACCACACCATTATAAAGAGACAGTCTAAAGACAAAGACATTAAAGAATAACTGGTATAAATAATTTTAAAATCATAATTTTTAAAATTTTAATTAGTAATGTTTGCAGTATATGTTTACATTCATTGTGGGGAGTTGGTACATGTACATAACACACCTTAATTTTTTTAACTTTCCCTCACTGCTCTCCTTTCCCCTAAAAGAAATCATAATTAATCCACCTATACATTTTCCTTCTGACATGATGGCCTGCATACAGATGCCTGTAACAATGACAAAAGAAGCCAGAAGGCTTTTTGAAGCAAAAGCAATGTTGGAGTCAGATACTTTCTATCTCTCTGGACATCTGTTCCTAAGTAGTCCTTTTCTGATTCTTTTCCCTCTAACTCTGTAGAAGATTTATAAGGAGAAAAAAAATCTTACTTAAAAAGCTGCAAAAACGTCCACATAAAGCCTAGGGTAAAAGAGTAAAAATCTAAATATCAAGCAAGGAACTCCATCATTTTTCAGCAGCTCAAGAACTACTACTAGCAGCTTGCCAAGACTCATTTGCCCTTTCTCTCAGAAAGGAACAGACCACTGGGAACACCACTACCAGCCCACAAGACTACATTTCCTAGCTTTTCTTGCTCAGCTACACAAGAGCAGGTGACTTAAGTTCTGGCTAACAAGATGAGTGTGTCAATGTTGCATGGGATTTCCTTAAAAGAGGAGTATTTTCTTCTTCCCTTTATCTATCCTACCACTTGGAACACAGGTGTATGGCTAGAGCTCAAATATCCATTTTGGACCACAAGAAAATACATGAGGAACTGTGAAGCAGTACAAGGAGCATAGATTCCTGATGATTCCACAGTGCTACTCTGGAAGCCCCAGACTGTCTGCTTTATTACAGGGCTGCTAGCCTTCCTTCAGGAAAAGGACAGAGAAGTACACTGCTATCCTGCTTGAGCCATTATTATTTGAGTTTCCCATCATATACACCTAACCATAACTGCCCAGGAGAGTAAGTGCATGGCAGATGGGCAGGGTGAGGTCTAGACAGGAGGAGATGCTGTCAGTAAATTGGGGTGCAGGAGATCTGCCAGCAAAAAGACCTTCCCCTAGTGGGACTCAGTGAGATCAAGAGCAAGAAAAGATGAGAGATTGGTAATATAGGTTCTCAGCAGGATCAAACTTTAGGTAATTCCTTGCAAAGAATTTTCCGTGCATCTTTCCAGGCAATTAAAATATTTAATACTAAAATAACTGTTCCAAACCACCATTCACTGTGCTATAATTTTACCATTACAGAGTAACCATCTTCATTTCAATTAACCAGTATCACCTCCTTTTATATTTATAAATGTTCCAATTTCTCTGCTTCTTATCTCCTAACCACAAACTCCTTCTTCAACCATAATCTAGCTTCTCTTCTCATTCTCTATGCTGTAATGATGGAGGTAGAACAGGCAGCAGCTCACTCTCATGGTCCAGGTCATTGTGTGTCCTTCCCTTGCCATCCTTCAGAGTAGAGTCCCTTCTTCCCTCTCCAAAATAATTATTGTTCTGGGGTTGGGGATTTAGCTCAAGTGGTAGAGTGCTTGCCTAGCAAGCTAAAGGCCCTGAGTTTGATTCCCAGCACCATTCTAAAAACAACAACAACAACAACAACAACATTGTTTTAAGCTACCATGTTTCATGTTTGTGGTGTTACAAGAAAGATGAACCTTTTTTTCACAACAGGTGTGCAGTCTGGTTCCTGGCACACTGCTCAGTAAGGTATCATCTGGGCTAGAACTGTGGCTTTTGCACCCTTGCTGGACCCACAGGTGCACTGTTTCTGCTGGGGATGTCCCTAAAGGACTTAGTGTGTTGTTGGGTTGCCTATCTTCACTAGGCTAATCAATATGGTGATCTTCAGGGATATTATCCTAAGCAATATATGCACCTAAGCCTAAACCTGAAAGTTGTACACACAACATTTTGGTCCCAGTTACCTAATAGAGTGGTGGTGGAAGGAGAGACTTACTCCACAGGGGTTTGCACCTGAGATCATCAGTAGTATTTGCAGAACTCGGAGGAACATCAAGTTTCATGCATCCCTTTGACAGCTAGATCTTCTGACCATTTGTCTCTCCTGTCCACTGCAGGGCATGTTCTGACCTGGAAGGGTGAACCTGGGAAGGCAGCCTGACAGGGCACCTGAGCGGCACGGGTGGTGGGCAGCATGTCAGTCCGGTGATCCAATGGCGGAGACCAATGAGAAGAACCCGACAGCCAACCCCATAGTCTGCATCAGCAGAGGAGGGTGGCACAACTTAGTCCCAGGCAAAGAAGCGTCATTCTGGCTGCAGACAACTGGGTCACAGCAGAGTAGAGCTTAGCGGATTCAAGAGCAGGTCACAACTATCAGCAGTGTTTCAAGCAGACAAAAATTCAATCAAGTCCAGTGCATCCTAGCATCAAGGAAAGCTTCATAGGTCAGTCCCAGGGTGTTTTGGGTTTTCTGGTGAACAATGTAGTTTATCCTCTTACACTAACACCCCACCTTTGGGGCATTTTTTATATCGTACTGTATTTTTAAGGTTCACACAGAGACTAAGAAGGCCTTATCATAGGGTTAGGGTTTTAGCTCACTGGTACAGTGCTTGTCTAGCAAGCACAAGGCCCTCAGTATGATCCCCAGCATAAAAAAAAAAAAAAGAAAGGAAGAAAAAAGAAAAAGAAAAGAAGGCCTTGATCAGTTAGGAAAATCCAAAGTTTCTGGATGAATCATCCTTTCTTATCTTCTAAGGAACCTTTAGGTTCTAAGCCCTGAAGAATATCTGTTTCCCTAGCAGGTCCAGAGCAATAGTTGGGGTGTGTGTGTGTACCTAGTCATGGTATGCTCTGGGTGGGAGGAGGGCTGTACCTCAGAAGTGTCTGAGATAACAGGCCAAGGGATGAGAAGCCCTTTACTACTTCATCTGAGTTCTCATGTTCAGCAATCAATGAGATTGTCTTCTAGGGCTCAAGGAATCCTGACATGACTTCTGTCTCTCTTCTTGGTCTTCTACTGCCTATGTTTTCCTCCACATGCCTTTTCGTTCTGCCCTTCTTATTTCTTTTCCACTGTTCTGCTCATCATTTTCAGTGTACACAAGACTCTGGACTCTAGAAAAATCTGGATTTAAAAAAAATCTAAAACTTTAGGAGAACGTGCTACCTTCTATAAATGAGATTAATAAGAATATATAACAATATCAACAATAAAATATTGAAATGAACACTTACTATGTACTAAGAGCTGTGCTAAGCAGTAACGTATAAGATTATCTTACAGGTACAGTGATTAAGCCTGTAAAGAGGATGGATAGGCTATGCAGCTAGACTAATTAAATTAAAATCTCAACCCCTCCGCTTACTTGCTGCTACCTTGCCTATCTCATAAAACTGTTTTGGGGAGGAAACAAGTTATTCATAAACAGGGACTCACACAAAGTAAACACTCGATAAGTATTAGCCAGCATTACAATAAAGTGTTAGTTGCTACCATCATCTTCATCATCACCTTTCAGAATTCTTATGAATTAAGGCTATGAGCTATTATTACAATCTCAATTTTATAAATTAGGAACCAGAGGGCCAGAGAAATTAAGTAACTTAATTACTAGATTACAAAATATGGGCACAACACTGTGCAGTTTCTCCCTTCAACAGGTGAAATTTATTTTCCCAATCCTTGACTATGGGCTAGTCTTTTGACTTGTTTTGACCACCAAAATGTAGCAGAAGAAACACAATAAATTCTGAGCTTAATCTTCAAGAGGCCTTACACTGTCCTTATTTCCTGTTCTTGAGAGCCCACAAGCATCATGTGAAGAAGGCATAGATGTCCTGCTGCAAGGTGGGAGATCACATGAAACAGAGATAATCTCACATCCCAGCAGGAGCCCCTGTACCCAGCAATCAGCCCTGAACAAGCCTGAGAGCTGACAGACACAGAACCCCTTGAGGGATGAGCCCAGTCAAAATGCCAACCCACAGAATTGTGACCTACAGAGAGTTGTTGCGTTAAGCCACTAAGTTATTTAATTTGTAAGTAGCAGAGTCAGTTTTTAATTTCAGGGAAGCTGGCTCCAGACTGTAAACTTTCAATCTTTATATTCCTTTTTACATGAATGGGAAAAAGAGATTTTTCTGGATGGTGATAAGTAAGGCAAGATTAAGTAATATCAGAGATACTCAACTCAAAACATCGTGAACAGTGCCTCAAGAAATGCTACCAGAACAACTGGATAGCCTCAGGCCAAAAAATAAACTTTGGCTTAAACCTCACGCTTGATACAAAAACTAATTACAAATGGATCATTAATTTAAATGTAAAACTACAAAACTTTAAGAAAATATAGGAAAAATGTTCAGGATGTAGAGCTATACGCAGAATTCTTAGACTTGATCCTAAAAGCACAACTCATAGTTGTTACTCTGCAAAAACTGTTCGGTAGTTTTTTGTAAAACTAAATATGCAGCTACTGTTGAAATCAACAATTGAAGGCTTAGGCATTAACCTAGAGAAATGGAAACTATGTTCACACAAAATTCTGTAAAAAATGTTCAAAGCAACCTTATTCATAATAGAAAAAAAGGTAAAAACCCGATATCCTCCAGTGGGAGAATAGTTATACTGTGGTACACACATAACATTAAATACTATTCAGTAATAAAAACTGACTGATACAGCAACTTCACTGAATCTCTAGAGCATCATGTTGAGGTAAAAAAAAGAACACATATTGTATGATCCCATTTACATAACATACTTAAAATGACAAAATTGTAAAAATTACAGATTAGTTTTGGCCAGTGATGGGGAACAGGGAAAAGTAATAAACAAGAAACATGAAAGATCCTGTGGTAATTAAGATATTCTGTATCTTGGACTGTATCAATGTCAACATCCTGGTCAAAATTTTGGGTTAAGGGCTGGGGTTTTAGCTCAGTGCTTAGTGCGCTTGCCTAGGAGATGCAAGGACCTGAGTTCGATCCCCAGCACTAAAAAAAAAAAAAGTTGGGTGAAATTGGGTAAAGAATATAGGGTACATCTATGTCTTATTCCTTACAATTGCAAGTGAATCTGTAATTATTTCAAAATTTGACAATCATCTGCAAAAAATGAGTAAAAACAGCCTGTACAAATTTTGGGGACATGACTATAGGGAACACTGTTGACAAGTACAAATACTTGGGACATTTCATCAGCAGGCAACTTCTTTGCTTTCGTCCAGTTCTGCTGGACTATACTTTTCCCCTTTAAAAACTTGTCTGAAACCCACCTGACCACCAAACTTTTCACCTACTCATCAGTGATACATACGAGATCTGGAGACAGCTGTAGACTGGACCCAAGGCAGAAGACGCTGGTTGAAGGGCTGGAACCCAGAACGGTAAACTTGACTCAACATGCTGAGATGTGGTCACTAATCCAATACCTGCAGAATGTATTTTTTAAAAAGTAAATGATGAAAAATTCATTTTATTTGCTTCCTCTTCCCTGGCTTCTCAAGGGTAAAAATTTGACCCTCCTGATCCAAATTCCTCTGTATTAAGAAAACTCCCCCTTCCTCTGTGTTATAGGAAAAAAAAAAAAAACCAACAGTTCCTTCCTAGGCCCTAATCCTAGTTCTTTTCCCAGGACCACCTGAGTATTTATGTAAGAAAAGAGCAATTAAGGATTATAAGTATCTTGAGTGATTAAAAAAATCTTTAAGTTACAATGTTTATGTACTGACACTGTATTTTCGTGTAATGTTTGTATAGTGACCAAAAACCTTCATTGCAGTTTCTATACTGTTAGAAAGTCTCCAATAGATGAACAAATCCAACATCCTAGAGTAGTCATCTCTACCTTACTGCTATCACTTTCTAGCCAAACATGGAAATTTACATATCTGCAAGGTCAGCTTGATCACTGCCAGCCACAAGGAGAGAGAAAGGCCAGAGGCTGCCGCGATATTTTTTTCCCCTCTGTGGCCCACAGGAACCTAAAGCAACTCTTGCATCCTTGCAAAGGGAGGCAAATGCCTGCAACTGGCTAGCATGTTAAATAACTATGAGCACATTCTGTGAAGGATGAGCACATAACTAGAAATTTTAGCGTCGAGGACATGGTAGCTATGGGCATTTTCCTACCCAACCTGCAGCCCGCTGATTTTTTACCCTAGTGAAGAGGAACCATCTTGTTCTATATATAAAATATACAACATACATATGTAAGTCATAAAATTTCCTTTAAAACTTTTTATTGTAACATTAAAAACAGAGGGCAAAAATTAAAAAAAATGGTGGGCCGCAGGTTGGACACACCTGCTTTAGACAAAGAATTGTTTTACAAAACGAAACAAAACAAAACAACAATAAAACTATGGGACTCCCTCTGACATATACATGGAGAACCCATTCATTACTGTAGTTCTTATTATGCTACAGGGACACTGGTGTTTTCATAAGATAAGAAAAATACCGTACTTTTTTTGCTTGTGGGACTCCTTTTAACTTATGCTTTATTGACTGGTGGATATATTCCAACTCTCTTCTTAAAAGTTCCTCAAAAAGCTGTCTAGCACTTAGCCCCATAACGAAGAAAAGCAAGGAATGGCACGTATTGCTCTACAATTGATACTCTACCAAGGTGCAGAAAGAGGAGCAAGAGGAGACAGGCAGGATGTACCTGCTATAAAACATATGGCACCAGGTAGGCAACTCAGTATGTTAAGGATGTATTTGTTGACTTCCATTTCTCCATGACACTGAAATATAATGAGCCCATGATCTATGTTTGCCATTTATATAAATTCTTTCAATAATGGTTGCTCTTTACTTACAAGTCAATTCTCCAAAATATCTATAGTGAGCCAGAGAGCAAAATAATCAAATAGTGACACTTAATTGTAGTTCTACTTCCATTATGAAACTTTCTTCCACAATTCAAACCTTCCAGATTGGGTTTAAAACCTCTAGGTGGCTTTTACCTGGTTCACGTGTTACTGTCAGTTTTCCCAAGTGGTTTTTAAACTTCCCACTGGCAGTACGGTAAAAAGGATGGGGAACCCAGACATTGGAGTTGGACATATTAGAGTATGAGTTTTGTACATGGTATTTACCTTTTGGAGTGTTATTTTATATTCCTAAGCCTCAATTTCCTCATCTGTAAATCTGCAATAATAACAGGAAAGACCTCATGAAATTACTGTGAGAATTAAATAAAATAATACATGGAAAGTCCTGGGCATAACAGATGCTCAATAAACATTGTTTCCCTGCTTCTGTCTTTTAAACACTAATACGGCTTACAACCCCCTTTCCCCTTTCAGTACCTGTCACAAGCACAAGAAGTTCATAAAGAGTTACTGATGGGTCTGATCACACACACTTATTTATAGACTGATTATCTCCTTCTTATCTACAAGCTCTGAATGTTTAAGGTCCACTGAGTTACCCTGGAAGACCTGACCTCCGGGCCTCTTCCAGGACCACTTTTTCTGGAGTGGAGAAAGTCCACTGGAGGTTTAGTTCCGTCCCTCTCTCCAACAGATGGTTCACCCTCCCAGAGTTTATTATGCCCTCAAGAAGCAGACAGATGATCCTAAAGAGTGTGTGTATGTGTGTATCTAGACTTAAGGTCACCAGGTGGAAAAAGTTTGTGTTTTTGACTCAAGTGTTTTCTCAAGTATCTCTTTACATATTCTAAACAGAAAGCCCTTATCACTGATTTAGACAGACAAATGAACTTTAGTCCCAACAAACATCACCAAGAAACACATGCTCAGTACGTGGTTCACCGCTTAAACACAAAAGACAAAGGCTGGATACAAACCTCACCACCTCAAAGGGCAGGTGACAATGATGGGGGAGGGAAGACGCGTGGCGTGGGGGATCTGGGCGCGCCCCGCAGAACCAGGAGGGATCACTCACACACGGCACAGGGCAACAGGCGGTGGTGAGCGAATTCCTCGACTGTGAGGAGGTTCACAATCCCCAGTCCGGCTACGGGGAACTGCAGGCACAGGTCCCTGACAGTCCGTACGTGGCCCGGCCCGTTACAAACCGGGCTACTGGTCCCATGACCGCCGCCACCATCACCGCCAGGTGCACTGGAGGCTGGCTCCGGTCTCAGCAGGAAAGCTTGCAGTCTTCAAGCCTCCACCTGCCCGGACCTCATCGGCAAGGGTGGTCCTGGGCCTGAGGGCATCTGCAGAGCCCGGGAGTCTGCGCGCTGCCATATGGCACCACGCCGGAGCCCTACAGCGCGCCCCGGGCGGCCCAACGCCGCCGACTTCGCCAGGCCCGCGCCCACACTCACCCGCGGGCCGCGACCGCGCCCCCGCCCGCCCCGCCGCGTACCTGCCTCGCGCGCGCTCGGCCCGCCGCACTCCAGCCAGCACTCCTCGCCGGGCTGATGCGGGCACCCGCTCGGCCTCCCTTTTCTTCCGTCTACGTCCCCCACGAGGACGTCACGTCAGCGGCGTTGGCGTAAACCCAGGCCGCCGCGGCCTGCGCTGTTGACGTGGGACGACCGGCAGGCCGCGGACTACGCCGCGAGGCCGGCGTAGGCGCCTTCTGAGAATACCGCCCGCGCTCCACGTGGCGGGGCCCGCCCCCAAGCCGGCGCCCGCGGGGGTCGCCCACGTCCCCAAGTGTCCCGGAGCCGCCCGGCCAGCCTTTCCGGAGGTGGACTTAGAGCTGCTGGTGGATTTCATAAGGTGTGTTTGTCGGTGTTGACCATTTATATCCTAGGCGCACTTCAGAAATAGGTGGCGCCAATTTACAGCGCCTCCCCTCTCCCCGCCCTGTAAACTTTGTCTAAATGGGAAAATCCGGGCACTACAGTCAAAGGATTTGCCACCTCGCCATCTGGAAGCCCCCCCACAACGGTCTCAGCCCAGTTGTTTCAGCAGTCAGCTGTTAGAATATTGCATTTTGAAATAGTGTATTTAATGGCTGACTGGAATTACTCTAAAGGAGAATGCGGATCTATCCTTAAAATGATAGTACAGATTTTTCTCTCCGCTGTTTGCTGTGTTTGTCTCGGAGAGCACGTTCTTGTACGGGCACGTGGTTTGGAGTGGGAGCAGTACTTGATTGTGAGGTCGGAGAGAAAAAATACAGATGGAAAGGAGACGAGGAAAACCATAATTTTAAAACTGTACTTTTAAGAAAGTTGCACCTTCAGGACACAAATTACCCAAGGTTATCCTTGTCTGTACTTCACAGCTTTACTTTATAAACTGGTTTGTGTCGTTTAGTCCTGTCACACCCAATTAAGTCTACTATAAACCCATAAATTAGTTTAGTTGATAAGATAAAGGGCAGCAAACTGCATTTAAAATGGAGAAACAGATGAGAACCTGTCTCTAAATGAAAAATAAAAGGGAGAGGGGCATGATGGGAGGCTGAGGCAGGAGGATCTCAAGTTCAAACCCAGTCTAGACAATTTAGTGACTTAGTATTTCAAAATAAAAAATAAAAAGGGGTGGGGATGTAGCTCAGTGCAAAGGCCCTGGGTTCATTACCCTCTCAGGCAAAATAGATAACTAAGAGCTGGGAATGTAGCTTGGCAGTAGAGCCTCCGAGTTTAGGTTTGATTCCCAGTACCACAGAGGAAAGAGAAAAAAAAAAAAAACACATTCCAAGAGTTCAAAGAATGTTTTTAGGCAAAATGTCTTAGATCACCCATTTTAAAGGATGTCTCCAAGAAGACATGTGTATCCCCAACCCCAGAACACCAGGCACCTCTTGTTCTTGTGGGCCCTCATTCCTCTCTGAGTTTGTACCTCTTTCTGCCTAATAAACCTGTGCCTCTCACTGATAAGTCTTGAAATTACTTTTCTCTGAGGAGAGTCTAGAACCTACTTCGCAGGCCAAATTGAGGTCCCCGTCTCTTTGGGGGAACTCCCTGAACCCCCTTCCAGTGACAATTGACGGTTAGAGACAAGAAGATAGGTGCCTTGTGCTTTTGAAGTCCTGATAACACTGCTGAGCCTATTCATTTTCTGCAGTTTTAAAAAAAGTACAATTAAACATTAGCTACTATTATAGTCTCAATTCCTTCCCTCAAATTTCATGTGTTTGAAATTTGATCTTCAGTGTGTCACCAGACAAGGAACTTCCGGAAAGAGGAGATGGGGACCTCAACTTATCCCACCTACAGGATAGGTTGTGGGTTTGACTTCCTCAGCCATCATAGAAAAGAACTGCAGGTCATCAGTGAGAGGTATAGGAGGGTTTATTAGGCAGAAAGAAGTACTGTACATAGTGAGAGGGGAGTGCATGTGCTCATACAGTAACATGCATACAATCTGGGGCTGAGCTTATTGTGTGGTATTGGGGGTGACATCTAGGATCTGTATTCTTCGTGTCTGTCGGGCTGCCCATTTGGTGGCCCAGTTTAGAATGCAAACTATTTGCATGTGTTTGAAGTTCAGAGATAGGTTGCCACTTAATTGTGCTGCTTCCTTGAGGATGGAAGTGTGTAGGAGGAAAAGTGCAGGCTCAATTTATAGGTCAAGATCATGGGCCAAACATACAGGCTTAGAAGTTTTTTTTGAGTGAGTTTCTTGTAAACCTTGAATAACTTTGACTCTGTCATAAGGCTGCAGTTTTCTTAAAGGCACAATTTTAAAATTACAATTTTTGTCTCCTTTCTACCTGTGTTCGTCCTATCTCAAGTGGAACAGCACAGGGAGGTGAGGCCTAATGGGAAGTTATAGGTTAGGAGGGATCTGAACTCATTAGTGGATTAAAGGTATTATAAAAAGGGTTTGCTGGAGTCTGTTCACCCTCTTCTGCCTTTCAGCCATGCCAGCACATCCTGGCTTATTCTGCATTCTGCCATGTGAGAACCAAGTAAGATGCTAGGTTATTGATCTTGGAATTCCCAACATTTAGAACTGTGAGAAATCAATCTCCATTTTGTGTAAAGTATCCAGTCTTTGGTATTCTGTTATTAGATGCACAAAATGGACTGCAACTGCTTCATGTGCTAGGCATTCTCTAGGTGTGGAGGAAGAAGACTTTGTCCCTACATTAGCTGAGCTTCTCACTGGACGGGGTAGGAGGTCACCCAAAGAGGAGATAGGGATTTCAGCTGTGTCACAGAGAATTACAGGGCAAGTCAGTGAGAGCATTAGGAGGGTTTATTATGAGCCATATATGGTGGCCACACCTGTAATCCCACCTCTCTGGGAGCCTAAAGCAGGTTTGAGCCCAGTGTGGGGAATATAACCACTTGCCAAGGCCCTGTCTCAACATTAAAAAAAACATGGTCTGGGGATCGAGCTCAGTGTCAAGGTCTTGGCTTCAATCCCCAGTACAAACAACAACAACAACAACAACAAAAACCCTCATAAAGTGAGCTTCATTGTGGTCTGAGGCTGAGGTTTTTCTGTGGTCTTGGGGGGGTGTCTTTAAAATGGATGATGTGGAATGTGTGTTCCTCCTGTCTGTCAGACATCTGTTTGATGAGCTAGGTTAGAATGCAAATCATTTGCAGGTGTTTGAAGTTTGGAGCTAGGCTCCTTAAGGATGGAGCTCTGTAGGAGGAAAAGCACAGGCCCAATTTATAGGCTTATTGTATTGTTAAGACCCTCAGGAATTATTATTATTGTTTTTTTGGACTCAGTTTTCTAGAAGGGAAAAAAGCATTGTAACCTTGGGTACCTTTATATTCTAAAGTTGCAGTTTTTCTTAAAAGTACCATTTATGTATTTATATATTTACTTATTTATGTATTATCCATGTATTTGTGGTACTGAGATTGAACACAGGGCCTTTGCATGAGCTACATCCCCATCCTGTTTTACGGGTTTTTTTTTGAGACAGGGTCTCACCAAGTTCCCTAGGAGAGAGTGGAACTTTTGATCTTCATGTCTTGGACTCCCAGAGTGCTGGGATTACAGGTATGTGCCACCACATGCAGCTAAAGGTACAATTTTAAAATTATAATTTTCCTTGTGTCTTTTTACCTGTCTTTTTAATTTTTTCTATTCTGCCTCAAGTTCACTGGTATGGGAGAGAAAGCTATATAATCAAATCATTACAACAGAATGCGATAACCCCTAGAGAAAGGGTTGCCCAGAGATTCAAGGATACCTTTAAAAAGAGTTGTCATTTGAGCTTTGGTTCAAGGATAAGAAGTGAGTAGTTCACCTAAAAAAGGAGAGCAGGATCACATGAAGAAGAGGGACTGAACTGTGCAGGGGCACCCTTTCAGAAAGGCTCCAGACATGATGTGACAGGAGAGATGTCTGGCTGGGAGCCCACTTTGCAAATGTTGAGTGTGTTGGTGGGTCTGTTTGTGCATATGTCATGTACACTGTGCTAAAGATTTTGAATTTTATGAGCCTCAAAGAGAAGCAAAACTTCTAAAGTACTGGAATGATACTGATTTTTATGACTAGTAAAAAGAGGGAGAAACTGGGAGGTTGGTTAGACTATTACAAAGGCTCAGGTAAGAAATGATGGTTGGATGGGTGCAGTGGCATGTGCCTGTAAATCGCAGTGGCTGGGGAGGCTGAGGTAGGAAGTTGATGATTTCTTCCTGGGCAATTTACTGAAACCATCTAAATTGGGTTAGTGTGTGGGTAGCGCTGGGGATATAGCTCAGTGTGAAGACCTCCTGGGTACAAACGCCAGGGCCACCAATCAGCAGATAAATAAATGGCTAGGCAGAAGGCCCCAGTAGAGGGTTTGGGAGCCAACAAAAAAGGAGAGCTGACAGCGCTACTTGAATGGGGGAGAGCAAGCAAAGGGGCGTACTTGGGAATCTGATGGGGCTGCAGTGCAGTGAGTTAGGAAATAGATGAGGGAATAGTGGGAACAGTTCTTTTGGGTGAGGAATGAGAGCATGGAACATGTGTTAAACTTTAAGCAGTTTGGGTTTGTATTTGAGTGGAAGATACAAAAGAAAACTACCCCGCCAAGTAAATTATATCTGATATCTCAGCTTTTCTTTTAAGATTCACATCAAGTATTTAGGACAAATTAGGTAACTATGGATATAGCTAGAGCTAAGGGATGGGGCTTTCTCTATGTTGGAAGGCCTGCTCTGTTTCTTCTCTTAAACCACACGTCACCTTATAATTACTCATCTGCTTTCTCTGCTAGAATATACCCTCCTCCCCCAGGGCAGGGAATTACATTCCTGGAACATAAGGGATACTCAATAAATGTTTGATGAGTGAATATATTTAATTTCTTTTGATTTAGTTTTCTGAAATAAGAAACTGGGATGGGACATAAGGCGCTGGGCTTCATTTCTAGCACTGAAAAGAAAAAGGAATGGAAGGAAGGAAAGGAAGGGAAATTGGATTCATAACACATTCTTGTTTATCTCAAAGGATAAAAGTATCAAATATGAAAATCCTTAACATTCTAAAAAATTTCATTACTGTCATTTTATTACTTTACCACTGATCTACTCCAGTAAGGAGAAAGGAGTGAGGTATGTGACTATGGATTAGGAAAAATCAGATACCAGATATATGAGCTAGTTTGTCTCTCCATAGAGTCAAGGCAGTAATTCAACCATGCTATCTTTTCTTTCCTGTATATGATTTAAAAAAATGGATGTTCTTTTCACTGGAGGGATTTAGTTTTTATCTCAGCAAACGGAAATACAGCTGAAGATGACCAGAGAATCCCAAAGGAAGTGGGATATTTAGTATTGTGCTTTAAGAATGAAGAACTGAGCACTGCACCTTTAAATATGGCCCACGAGTTCTCTTAGTTTTAAGTTTTCTTTGTCTCAAGTTGTTTAGTCGTAGAGAAGAGAAACCCATTCTAGCAAGGCAGTTTATTGGAAGAGTAACTGATAGTTTCTAAGGGCTGAGGGTGAGGACAAGGAACTGGAAAATTAGGAAACAAGGTTATCCTCCATTTTTAAGACTCTTGTTTACATTCTTTCTGCACATCTGCTTTATTTTCCCCCCTTTTAAAATAACATCTCTGTTAGTGAACATTTGTGGAAAATGGTTTCCTCAATCCTAAAAATCTCTTCTAGTTAGTGCCCACTCCTGACTTCTAGTCTCAGTTCCAAGTATCTGGGAGAGACCATCTTCTTTGCCTAGTATGGTTCAGGACTGCATTCTTGGACTAGTTAGCTGTGGCAGGTCAAACATAGGATATGAACATGAGGCTGGGCCCACCCTTTTAGCAGAGGTCTGAGTGGTGGGAATGCTCAAAGAGTGGATGTATTCATGACTTGGTAGTGATGGAACAACACTTAATGAAACCAGATTCAGCCAGAATATGTAACATCACTTTACTGCTTTAAAACCAGACTGCATATCAGAAGCACCAAGAAAGCTTTTTTTAAAAAAAAAAATACAAGTTTTTACAAGTCCCACTTCCCAGGCCTCCTCTTCTGCCAGTGAATCAGAAGCTGTAGGAGCAGGGCCCAGGAATTGGCATTTTTATGAAGAACAGTGGTAGATTACATTGTGACAGTCATTGCTTGACAGGCTTAGAATGCTAAACAAATACACTGATAGAAAAGGGAAGGGAGGGGCTGGGGATTTAGCTCGGTGGTTAGAGTGCTTGCCTTGCAAGCGCAACACCCTGAGTTCAATCCCCAGCACCAAACAAAAAAAAGAAAAGGGAAGGGATTCATAAATGTACATAGTAGACGTTCTTTTTTAGACAGCAAATGCCTATTTTGTTCAGAATAGTTTTATTTTCTCTGATTATTAACATCTTTTTGAACACACTCTTCCAGCTTTCGTTTGTCTAAGCTGACATTTTAGAAAAATGGGATCACATTGCCAAGTGTAGAGGCACATGCCTGTAATCCCAGCGCTCAGGAGACTGAGGTAGGAGATCACCGTGAGTTTGAGCCCCGCCTGGGATACATAGTGAGTGCAAGGCCACTCCAAACTACATAGTGAGACCCTATCTTAAAAAGTAAACAAACAAACAAATAGGATCACAGACAATATTTGTTGTTTTGTTCACTTGCTATTGCAATAAAAGCAGGCATATTCAATTTTCAGTGGTTGTACAACCTTATTTACAGATGCCCTATAATTCATGTAGCTAGTTCCACACTGTTGGACCTTTTTCCCTTGCATAATGTCTAATACCTAGAATTGTGGGTTGAAAGTTTATGAACATTTTTAAGGTTTTTAATATATATTAACAGATTGCTACCTGCCATTCTCCTGAAGTTGCTGTCAGTTTATATTTGCACTATAAGTATTTGAGAGTACCTGTTTCTCCATACCTGCAGTGGGCTGGCTGGAATTTGAGTTGGATTTTATCTAAATTTTACATCCCTCTTTAAAGTAAAACTTGTTCCTTAAATTGAGTACATAACTACAACAAAGACCAGTAAGTTAAATGGATAATATACCTGTGTGGATAAAGGGAGGGAAATAAGACTGCATTATTCTATAGATGGTCTCAAAAATGTAGAGAAAACTAAGTATAGGGCCTGATGTGTACCAATCCTTCAAATAAATAAGATAATAAGTTTGAAGGTCTGTTGCAAAGAGAGTAACTGGAGATAAGATGACCATAAAATCTTATCTAAGGTATGTTCAACGGCCTTGTATTTGGAGAGCAGGCTTGTGAGTTAACAGAAGTAAAGAGGAAAAGTACACTGCGGGTAGCTCTGTGTTGGAGGAATAGATTTGCTGACTTCTGATATAAGATCTCTATGCTACAGTTTAAAAAGGCACAATGATGATAATGAGACACTGCCGTATTATTTATTTATTTGAGACTTGCTATGTAATTCAGGCTGGCCTTGAGCTTACTCACAGTCCAGGCTGGTCTTGAACTTGTGGTAATCCTCCTGCCTCAGCCTTCCAAGTGCTGGGATTACAGGCATGCACCACCATCCCCAGCTGAAATATGATTTTATACCAATTAGAATGGCAACTATTTAAAAGACAACAAATGTCGGTCAGGATATAGAGAAACTGCAACCCTTGTACACTCCTGGTGGGATTGTAAAATAGTAACAGCCACATTAGAAAGTAGGCGAGTACCATAAAAAAGGATAAACTAGAGTCATTTTGTATGTAAATGGATGTTCCTTGAGAACATACTATTAAGTGAAATAAATCAGACACTTATTAGTACACATCGAATTGTTTCTCTGATATGAGAAACCGTAAGTGTAAATAAGGACAAAGGGGTAGAATAGATACTATGTTTAAAAAAAAAAAAAAGAGATAGTATTCAAAAGAGAGGAGAACTAGATAGGGAAAAGGGGGATAAAGAAGAAGGTTAAAAGAAAAGTAAGATGAAAGGGAAAAAAATGGAAAAGTGTAAATAAACTTGTTGCAAATAGAGAGGGGTGGGTGAATGGGAGGGCGGGGAGGGGAAGAGGGGGGGAAAGCCAAGATACATCATGTACAGGTATAAAATAACCATGTTGATTATGATCATTATGTACACAATGTACCAATACATGTTCTTGGTAAAAATTAAAAAAAAAAAAAGTAGGCGAGTAGTTCCTCAATAAGTTAAACATAGTTACTCAATAAGTTACTATACTCAATAAGTTACAATACTAAATAAGTTACTGTATCCCAACAATTCTTTTCCTAAATATAAACCCAAGAAAAATGAAAAATATGTCTACACAAAAACTTACGTAAATGTTCATAACAGCATTATTCATAATTACCAAAAAGTAGGAACAACCCAAGTCTCCAACTGATAAATGGATAAATAAAATGTGGTACATTTATCTAATGAAATATTATTTAGCCATAAAAAGAGCAAAGTACTGATATGTGCTACAATATGGATGAAACCTGAAAACATTGTGAAAGAACCCAGACATAACTACATTTATGAGACGTCCAGAACAGAAAACTCAATATAGACGAAGGATATTAGTGATGGCCAGGGAGTATGGCAGAGAAGGGAACTAGGAAGAGACTGCTAATCAGTATGGTTTTTCTTTTTCAGTGCAATGAAAATGTTCTAAAATTAATGGTGACTATTAAATAACTGAAGATACTTAAAAACACTGAACTGTATGCTTTAAAGGGATGAATTTTAAGGTACATAAATTATTTTTAGATATAAATTAAGGAATAGAATGGGGTCCTGCCCCATTCCATCAAAAGAATGGGTCTAAAAGGGCCCCCTGGGTCGCACCCCTGTGGGTCTGGGTGCCGCCTCTTACCTGGCACCATGGGCAAGAAGGGCAAGATGGAGCAGGGGCCCAGTGTGTAGAAGAGGGCCGCCAAGATGCAGCAGATATCTAAGCTGCTGTGGTGCCTCGGGTGGTGGACAGCTGTGGCTTTTCAGAGGGGAGTTCCCTTACCCCAGTGGAGAACAGTTCTCATATTACGAGTATCTCTGGGTCCTGCATTTGGCCACCGAGACCTGGGAGCAAGCTCAGGTCTGCTTTTCAGCGTGCAGTGAGCTGGGTCGCAGCCTCATGTTTGTGTGGAAGACGCATGCAGAGCAGTTACTAAGTTTGGTCCATTGCTCTTGGGCTGGCTTATAGCCAGTGGAACTCTGACTTTGGGCTGCTGCTGCCTGTTCTGGCCTGTTACTAAAGCACTGGTTTAATAGCCACTGTGGAAAGAGGACTGCTGCTAGACATTTCCTTCTGTAATCTTAAAAGAATGATCTAAAAGAAAAGGAGCCTATGCTGAGCCTACATCCTGAGAAACCAGAACTGAAGGTGTAGATGGAAGAGGAAAAAGTTGGCATGAGTGGAGGATGACAAGTCCCCAGAATGGACAAGGTCATGGTAGAGCAGGTAGACTACAAAGGAGGAGCCCATCCCCGAAAGGACACTTGGGCAGAGATATCCTTGCAATGATAGCCGATATGCAAGCACTTTGCTTCTTTCATTGAGTGAGCACTGCTGAGAGCCTCCTAGGTGCTTGGTCCTGATCTGGGAACTGTGCAGAGACAAAGAAATCATCATCCCAGTATTCTTGACGTTCTCAGATGGCTGCAGCACCTGCCTCAGGATAATGCCTGGTGACCTCTCTGAATATTACCACCTACTGGGTCCATGATAGCTGGAAGCCATTTGCACTGCCCAGTGTCTGAGGATGCAACTCTAGACCACATCAGTAGCTCTTGATTATGTTCCCATTAGCTAGAGAAATGCAGACTTGCTATCAGATGTACCTCTTCTGCCACTGATGTCACCATGGCAGTATCTCTCGGCCCTTCGTATCATCCAGGGGCTGAAATGAACATCCCAGAAATCAACTAGAAATTGCATTCTCAGCTAGAAAAGAGCAAACAGTGGTTCTGAGACCCCAAAGCAAGTTTTCTTACACCTAAAGGTACTCTCTACTCCCTGGACAATAAGCTGCAGAAACACAAGTGTGTAAATCTCAAAGACAACAACAATGCTGGGAGAGAGGCTGCAGCCTGAGGAGTGGGAGCTGCCAAAGCTTTTGCTGAGCAGCTCAGGAACGAGAGCAGAAACACAAGAGCAGGATGAGAACCGTGCAAGCTAACACAGAGGTTATCAGAGGTGAGAGATGTGTCATTGCTCCTCAAGGACCTTCTCACCCATGACCATATAACACCAACTGGGGTAGCACCTCCAACAGCATCTGGCTGATTAATGGGTGCAGGCTGGCAGAGCACTTTGCTGGTAACCTCAACCCAGAAAATCTGGAAGATGACAAACGTGGGTGCCCAGCCTGAGCATAGAGGGACTGCATGCACCAGGAGGAAGAAAAGGACATCATGGAGGACTCACGGGGTAAAGGTTATAAGGTTCCCACCAGTCCCTGCAACCCGACACCCAGCAGCCTCCCTGCATGACTGCTGTCCTATTAGCTGCAGCTGAAACTCAAGATGATCAGAAACAAGAGGAAGAGGAAGAGCCCATGGTACCTGGGGAGCTGCAAGAGACAGAGAAAATGATTGAAGTGCTGCAGGACTCACTGGATGAGAAGTTTAATTCTTTTTCCACTTGCCAGGACTTGTCTGACATGAGGCCAGAAATCACAGTGCTTATCAGGATGAAGTACCAGAGCCAAAGACCATCAAGGATTTCAATTTTGTAATTCAATTTGAGGCTCTAGAGTTTATGCACTTAAGATGAAAATTGTAGAAATGGAAAGAAGTCATCTTGTTTCTCCACCTGAGTCTCAAGAACCTGATCATCTGAGATGACCCTGACAGACACCAGGGCTGGAGCCACCAAGAACAACTGGCTGAGTGGCACAAGCTGCCTGAGCACCTCACCCTCGAACTCAGCTCTGAAAACTTTGGTGATAAGGATGATGGAGAACTAGAGTCATTGGATTCTAGGTCCCAAGTACTGCTGGAACTAAAATACAGTACTGTTGAATGAAGAAGAAGTAGCCTTTTCACTTGATAAAAAAGATATATACCAGCAAACCAAGTTAAAGGCCAAGCAGAACACAGGAGGGATCCTTCGTGAGCACTGGATTTTACAACCACAAACTGTACTTGATGGTTTTCACTCCAAAAGACCAATGTCACTATAGATATCACAGTCCCTGTGCTTTTAAATGTGATAAATATCTCAGAAGACCAAGGCCTACATCCAGTTTGTCCATTACTTATTCCCTGGTACTGAGACTGGTCACTTGGTAAAGGAGGCGTCCACATCATTAGTCCAGGGAACAGATACACTGTTCTCTATCAGTGTTAAGCAGTTTGGAGAGTGGTACTTTCAGAACAGATAAATACCCTATTCTCCAATGATCTTCCTTGAAATATTTTACCATCCACTTACATCCCTACCTATGTAAATTATTAGACCCTGAAATACCCTGGCAATTACCTAATTTAGCCCTTCCTATTAAAAAAGAAAAAAAAAGGGAACAGAATGGTCTTATAGCACTTGGGCATGGGAATAAGGATCTGAATAAAGGAGTAGAGGGGCCAGACTCTGAAAACATAGTCCATTGAGTGGACTGGGTATCTGCTGCCCCATAATCTAGGATGAGTTGTCATACACAGTTATTTCTTATTAAAACAAAACCTGGAAAACCTAAATATTCTGAAAGCCTTGTGGTCAGTTCTGCCACAAATCTCCCTGGAGGCAAAGTTGCTCAATTAAATAATGTCTGCAACAGATGCTGTTGGAGACAGTATCTTCACCCTCCCAGCTTCCCTGTGCAGAATCTCCTCTGTACAGCAATACTTCTTCTAGCTTAGTAATAACTGCGACAAGGACTTTGCCCTTTCCAGGGAAACTCCTTACTGTCCAGGGACTGTGAAATGAATCAAAACAATAAGCCAGTCAGGGACAATATTTACAGCTGCATTTTCTGCTCATAAAGTAGGATTTAATATAAGTAAATATATGCCTTATTAGAGGGCAATTTTAGTTTCAGAGTGTTGGTATATTTTAGGAAAAAAAGATGAACTGTCTCCCAGTCCTCACTGCCTGGCTTTCAAGTCCCCTCATAATGAGTTCCCATCCTATTTTGTCCAATGTTTCTACTACAGACACTTCATTTCCCAAACCCGCTGACCCTGAGTCTTCACTCAGGTTGTTCCAGGCTCCTAGGATCACCTCTTCCGTCCTGCTCTCTCTCCCAGTCCTACCCATGCTACCTTGTTAGCTCCTCTCAGCTCCTCCTCAAAGCTTGCCCCTTAACAGTCTCGGCCACGCTGATTATTGCCTTCTCTGAACAGATGTGTCTCCTGTGTCTCATGTCAGTCTTCCCCCACAAAACCGTCAGGTCATGGGGGAAATTTACAATTCCATGTTTCACTAGGGTTCTTAAATGATATCCTATTTTTAAAATACTGAGTTCCTTATACAAGGAAATAATCAGATTTAATGACATAGCTTCCACCAGAATTTTGCCTTCAATTATAAGGATAGCATGAATCTTTATATGATCCCTGCTTTCCACATTTTCTGTTATAATTCTCAACCAATTCCCCTCTCAAAAATGGTAAAAGACAATTACCTTTTCCCGGACTTTTCTCTGCATGCTAGAATCTCTCAGTTGACCAAGAAGCCAATGCCCTTTGTAACCTGTCATTGCCTTACACTTAAAAAAAAGATAGATTTCATGTTGAATCCATTAATTTCATGCTGAACCCACTCCTAATGTCACTAGCATAAAGTTGGGGTGTCTCTGGATTATGTCCCAGGAAAATAATCCAAGTCTTTTTACTTGAATACTGTTGTGCTATTCATAATTTTTTATTTTTTTAGTTTTGGTGATACTGGGGACTGAACGTACGGCCTTCACAATGAGTTATATCCCCAGCCCTTTTTTAAAAATTTGAGACAGGGTTTCACTAAGTCACTAAGTTGCCCCGGCTGCGCTTGAACTTGTGATCCTCCTGTTTCAGCATCCCAGGGTGCCAGGATTACAGATATGCACAGCCACACCCAGTTCATTTTCTTTTTAAACCTGACAAACATGGGAAAAACAAACACAAAGAACTGTGAGGCACACCACAGGGCCTTTACCTTTTGCCACGCTGATGGACATAGTGTCACAGAGCTGTCATTGTTTTCTTTCTCACCACAATGGAGGAGGAAGAAAAGAGCAGAAATGAATGGTAAGAGATTTGCTAGCAGAAAGAAGAACTGGCATTCCACATTTATTTTGCAAACTGAATGGAATTACTTTCCCAGCTCATGCCTGGACAGAGTGTGGCCCCACCTTGGCAAAGAAGCCAGACAAAATATACAGCCAGCAGTTTTCTGGCCTGAACAGTCAGCTCCTCTGAACTCCAGAGGGCAGCCATTCCCGAGTTCACTCTGGGTGAGTGCTGGAGCGTGCTCTACGTGTTGGGCCTGACTAGGCCTGCAAGCAGGTAGATTTTCTTGCAAACCTTTATAGTCAGGCAGAATACAACCAGAAGAGCTAGAGGAAAGCTCTTTGTCTCCCCAGCTAGAGAAGAGAACTGAATGTACACCCTGTGGCCTGCAGAGCCCTAAGCAGATAGCTATCATTGATGAAATACTGGTACTGTCTCTCCTTTCTCCCTTTTTATTTGAGACAAATTCTTGCTAAATAGTCCTGCAAGGCCTTGAACTCCTAATTCCCCTACCTCAGTCTCCTGAGTGCTGGGATTATAGCCATGTGCCACCATTCCCAGCTCTTTATTGCTTTTGTGAAAAACCTGCTTTTATATACAAATATTCCTTCAATCAGGTTGTATTTTCCTAAATGGTCTCCTTTGGTCATAAGTAGGTACAGAATGATCCGAATAGCCAAGATAAGTAGACTGCCTCAGAGCTTCCCATAGGGAAAAGTGAAATCTGATTATTCTGTTTCTTCACTTAGTCTCTAGGTTGAGAAGTCCAAGGAGTAAGAGGCACAGGATAAATATGGGAGAGGCTGAGCCTCTTTGATAGTCTACCCCTTTGCTGAATGCCACTTTGAAAGGAAAGAAGAAGTCAAATGGTAATTTCCAGTCCATTCTGGGTTGGCTTCTGGGAGGCTCTGGCTTCTGTGTAATGTCCACAAAGTTTATAAGAGTTGTCAAAAATACTTCTGTTCCATTTTGGGAAACCTATAGGAAGAAAGTCAATGAGGTTAGTGCTTGATACCCATTCATGTAGACCTCCAACTTGGCTCTATTATTTTTCCTGAAGAAAGACTGAAAACAAATTGCTTTAAGGAAGATACACCTTTCCCCCCCATACTGGTCCTATGTAGTTCTCTTTCCATAAGAAACAAGAAAATGAATTTCTTAGCAATAGTAGTTCATGATGCCAGAATTGTGAACAGTAAGTGGTACCTTGGTTCATGAACTTGATTCTTTCCACAATTCTGATTGCAAACCAAATTGGATGAGAACCAAGTCAAATTTGGTGATTACATTCAGTGTTGACCTGATGAGGAAATTTGACTAGGTTCTCATCCAGTTCAGTTTGCTACCAGAATTGTGGAGAGAATAGAGCCTCATGAACCAGGGTACCACTGTACATACCTAAAGACTGACTTTGGTTGCACCCAGCTGGGGAGCTGCCTGATAGCAGAGACAGGAGGGCAAAACTTTACCTCTGTTAATGTGCTTAGCAGCTCTACCCTACTGGGTCTCAGAAGTCTGCAGGCTCTGAAACAATGCACATGTACTAATGGAGGCTATAAAGTAAGGTGAAATTTCATGGAAAAAGCAAAGAACTCAGTAATGTAGACTTAAAACACAAAACAAAACCAAACCAGATTCACAGACTTGCGGGGTTAGAAAGGATCCTCCCAACCACTCACCAATTCAAATAAAATAAAACATGTTCCCAGGAGAAGGAACCTTGTCAAGCTAACTTAAGTATCTAATCTAATATACATGGCTTTTGGATATGGCTGCCATTGATGATGTCAAACAATTGAATTATGTTTCTCTAAAAATTCCCTTTGTTTTGACTCTGTGCTTACCAAACAAACTTCTAAGTATAATTTGACAGTAAGTAACTATCCTGTGGAATGAAGATTTTCTCTGTTTACCTTCCACCATTCTGATGCACATATAATCTGCTGTGGTCTTTGAACACAGTAAAGACTAGGCTCTAGGAATGTCATTTTGTCCAAAATAACCTCTGTAGGGGTTGTATTTACTTATCGTTTGTTTTTAAAACAGTATATAGCCAGTGCTGGGATAATCTTACATGTCACATTAATTCTTTGGATTTTCCTTTTTAAACAGTGAAGCTTGTAAGTGACTTATCATAGAACAAATATTCTGAGATGCTGAGCCACAAACATCTAAGGACAGCCAGCTGGGACTGAAGTTGCAGAGGGAATCCTGATTCTAGTCAGGCATCAAAAACTCACTGAGACTAGGGGTTGGGGATTTAGCTCAGTGGTTAGAGTGCTTGCCTTGTAAACACAAAACAAAACAAGCTTTTGCACAGCAAAAGAAATCACCAACAGAACAGGGCGAAAACCCACAGACTGGGAAAAAATTTTCGCTAGCTATCCATCGGACAAAGGTCTAATATCTAGAATATACAAAAAACTCAAAAAAATTAAACCTCTCAAATTTAAAGACCCAATCCAAAAATGGGCAACTGAAATGAATAAACATTTTTCAGACCAAGAAATAAAAATGGCAAATAAATATATGAAAAAATGTTCAACATCACTAGTCATCCGAGAGATGCAAATCAAAACAACGTTAAGATTCCACCTCACTCCAGAAAGAACTGCATATATGGAAAAACCAACCAATAACAAACATTGGCAGGGATGCGGGGAAAAAGGAACCCTCCTCCACTGTTGGTGGGAATACAGACTGGTCCAGCCACTGTGGAAATCAATATGGAGATTCCTCAAAAAACTACAACTGGGCTACAACTGAAGGTTCCATTTGACCCAGCTATTTCCCTACTGGGGATCTTCCCAGAAGAATTAAAATCGTCATACCATAGGGACATATGTACAACCATGTTCATAGCAACACAGTTTGTAATAGCTAAGTCTTGGAAACAACCTAAATGCCCAACAACCAATGAATGGCTAAAGAAAATGTGGTTTTTCTACACAATGGAGTACTACACAGCCATGAAAAAGGATAAACTAGAGTCATTC